>CM060839.1:75015404-75310404 GCA_030762175.1 Metallyticus violacea | reverse complement strand
GGACCCACAACTTTACTTCCCTTCCGAAGGAAGCCATACTTAGAATTTTTACGCCCGAAAAAATCCATCGTTCCTGGCCGGGTTCGAACCCGCGATCTTGGGGCGATTTAGGAGGCAAGTATGGTAACCCTATACCACCAGGACCGACGCACTAAGCGAACTTAGCTACCAGGTTCTCACTGGTGAATAGGTCACGTCTAGCAGAAATAAGCGGACCAGGTAACATCATCCAAGACGCACTACGCCAACTAGCTGAAGTGTCGCACAACTCTGATTTTGTTACCATGTCTATGTGCCGTACGTCATCTCCACCAAGAACGAGTCCATGAGCTTGTCCAACTGGAGAACGGGAAACAAGTATTTCTACCCACACAATTCAACAACCTTCCTACGGAGCTCGTCAACCAACTCAACTCCTTTGCCTTTTACATCGTATAGCAGGGAGAGGAGGTGGCATCCACTAAAAATATGCTGTGCCAAACTGATCCCGTGGACAATGGCAACGATCTTATTCTCAAACTCGCTTTGGACATCCAAAATTACATTGTACAAGTGGGGAGTAACTAGCAAACATCAAATTGATCTGCATGGAAATCTCATTCTTTGTTGCACAACAATCACCGTCAAAATCGTTACAGTGCCGATGTTGTGGAATTCAGATGCTTGCTTTCAAAAGTATTTCACTACAAAAAAATGCTCGCTGTACCATCTACCGGTACCATCAACAAGATGCCATCCCTAAACTACAAGATCACGTCGGCGGGATGCTTCTCCGCCGTTTCCTTCGGGGATTTCATCATCTCCATCACAATTCCGCCTGCCCAGGAACTTCTCAACAACTTTTTCCACATGCTGCTCACCTCCGTCATCAACCTTTCGAGGATAGAACCGAAAGCAGTAACGACGAAGACTGTGACAATAATAATTGGTGTAACGTTTACCAAAATGACCTATACTACATATTTTAAAAGAATTTTTTGTCCGGGAAACATTTAATGCTTTTTGTACATCAACAGAATGTATGTATTTCACAATTTTGTCATTGTGATAAAAATAGTGATGAATAAAACATGTGAATGTAGTAAATGCTTAGTTCACAGTTTTGCCACCAAGTTCTTCCCCCACCGTAATTTACCTTAATTCAGTTTAGTTCACAGTTTTGCCATCAAACGCTTCCCTCACCACCATTTTCCCTAAACCCTTTTATTTCACATTTTAACAACACATAACGTTAACAGATAGTCATTTTTACTTCACGTCGTTTTGTGTAATGTATATTTTGTGCATTTATATGTATACTTTAAATAAATAGTTAAAAGTGGTCCTGGATTAAGGAACTGGTGTAACAATATTCCTACTATCAGATGACAACTAGCCCCTGCCCCCACAACCTGGAAGGAGGTTTAAAGTAACGCCAGCGCCATCTGGTGGCAGAGTTATCGTTAATCCAATTGCTGAATCTGGGACCAATACTACTTGTGTTACAGAATGCGGTATGTTCTTGGGCAACCAAACACTTCTGGAACAAAACCCATTTTTGCGGAGCCGAGATGGCAAATAATAAACCGTCTCCTTTTACCAACTGGAACCTTGACGTCACCAGAGCAATTTTCACTTGTCCAGCACATCTTCTTTGAGTGGGTCAGATAAATGTTAGATGTGTTAGTCTCTCTAATTTCATGTATGGCTCTTGAAAAAAACACAACCTTACCAGTTACTATGTTACCTCTTTCCAAAAGAAACTATCTCCCATCATTACACCTCCTATATTTAAAGCACATGCCCTTTAAAATGCGCAGAATGAAATGCGTTCCCCCCTTTAAAACCAATTGAATTCTTCGTTTTAACTACTAGTACATGTGGTCCTCGTTCTTATTCATATAAAAAATCAAGCTATATACTCATTTATCAAAGTCGTCTATATCGGTTACCTCCTTTATTTCATACGATTTTTCTCTGGTGATCTAAAAAGAACAATAGTACTATCATTCACGGATGATTTGGCTTCTTCAGCAATTTTCTGCACAGATTACACCAATATCACGCGGTTCAGCAGCGCATTCTTGGCATTTGGAACACCTTTAGCTGTGTGCTGACCACGTACTGTGTGTCCGCTGTCTCCTTTCTAAAGAACTGATACACTTTATGTACAATTTTTCGTGCTTGTTTATGTACAGCTTCAAGTTTTCGTGTTTCTTGCTCAGTGTTTTACTTCTCTATAATACTTTAAAACAGAAACAAAAGCACAAACTAATAGAAAACCATAGAAGTAATACACTCACTTACAGACAACAGAACACATAACACTCTCAACTTCAAATGACGCTTATTGTTTGAGCATGGCACGTGACTTTCCTTGTCCACTGCACAACCCGTCTAGACCCGCACAGGTAGCTCCTCCCGACTAACAGCACTTTGGGAAAGTCAGCTAAAGGATAAGAACCTCGGACACTTTTCAAAATTAAGAGCAGTTGACGCTTCCAAGGCGACCGCAGGATTTTTTAAATATTTGTAACCCATTTTCCATGGACGTTGATCGTGGTCTACCTGAATTGCAGTTGGAACTTTTGAACCTACATTGTAAACGCGAATTTGAGGGAAAGTGTGCAACCATAAAAGTTTGTCGTATATATCTGATTTGCAGGAATATACAGATATGCTGCTAAAATATTGCGTTTATTTAGGCCAGCATTTATTCAATGACAATGAACAAACCTCGATATAAAAATCAACCCTGGGATCACAATTTTCATTGTACACTTAGACTGTACAATAGTTAAATGGTGTTTCCAAACAAAGAGGAGTTGGTGGTGAAAAGAGGATTCAAAAATGCCGAATATTTGCTATCGTTGAGTAAACTTTGTGCAATCAATAGCAATATTTTTCATCCTGTTTTGATAAATAATTTATAATTTACTTCATTTACTTATCTGCTTTATAATCATTTATCGGTTTATAATTTAGTTATGCAAATTTGTGTATGCACGCATGCATTCAACGTTTAATATAAAAATGCGTGCAATTCAATGTTTCAATAATTGAAATATTAATCATTTCATTTAATGCTAGAAATATGTAACAATCATGCTACCACTATTTAATATCTTATTCGGTTTGCACGTGTAAAATATAAATAGTCTAATGCAATAATAAATTGCCATTTATGTATTCCAAACATGTTCATGCCTTAACTCATTCAGAAAAAAATATACCAGGGGTTTCCGGGCTGATGATACAAACTTTCAGGGAAGATGGAGAAGGAAAAATGTATCAATTTAGATGAAAAACTATGGGCCGGAAACGACGGAGTCGAAAGCTATAAGCGAAATTCTTGTGTGCAGATGTAATACCTTTATTTATCTGTATAACTTTCACAATGTCACACAGATGTTCAAAGTGGTGTCCTCTACCTTCGATACAGGCATGACATCTTCGCACGAAGTTCCGTTGTACCCGTTGGAACAACGCACTCTCTCCAGCCTTGATCGGTGTCTCGCACACAAGACTTTACATAACCACACAAGAAGAAATCAAATAGGATCAGATCGGTGAACGAGTGGCCACGAAACGGGACCTCCTCTTCCCATCCACCTTTCAGGGAACGTCTGACGCCCTCAACTGGTAAAGGTAGACTGCAGTCTACAGATCCTCACATCCGTAATGTCCATGTTCAATACACATCACGCCACCTGCATTGCAGTAGTGCAATTTTCGGTACCCATCCCTCGTGATGCACACCTACATATTGGTTGGGTAATCAAATACGTGTAAAGTCATATTACTCTGTACAAAATTCATAGGTTCTCGTATTCCACTATTACATGGTGCCCTACAACAATGTTTGCGTATAACTTTAGACTACGTCGTTTTCGGACCATCACTTCCCCATCATTCCCGAATCAGCTGGGAAACCACCTGTATAACTACTACACGAACTCTCTGCTCTGTTACCACACACTCGCTTGTTCTGGGCGAGCGAGCGAGCAAGGGAAATGCACAATGCAAATCAGTTAAGAGATACGGAAACCACATTATGTCGAAGTGATGATTATTGTTTAAAGGGCGCAAAACATTTGACGTTACTAAGAGATCACAAATGCTGCTGCTGCTGCTCCTAGCGCCGGAGCATTGAGAGAAAAGCGGAATGGGTTTCCTAGGGGGAGGCCAGTTCCGAGCGACAGCGGAGAAAGAGGGAAGTATTAGCAGATAATACCATTTCAGTTTTAACAACGTATCAGCGTAGATGGTAAAGGCACTGCACTTGACGTGTGGAAATTATAACCCGGGTTCAAATTCCATCACTTTTTTTTTCTTCCAGCTAGGAGATTTGCGACAAATGATTTACTCCTGAATTAGTTGCGAATTGGAATTAGAGCTTCTAGGATTTGCCCGAGGTTAGCCTTAGGTTAGTGTGTGTGTATATGAATTAGTTGCGAATTGGAAAAGATTTTTTTAACTTGCTCACATATTCAGTCTCATTTAAAATCGCCATTCTGACCTCATAAACCTTATCTTACTCCTTAATTAGTGAGAATTGGAATTGCAGCTGTTCGTCACTTCAAAATGCAATAACCATTCCCCTTTTCTCTCAATGCTCCGGCGCTAGGAGCAGCAGCAACTAACAAGCTCTTATAAACCGGCCTCCCCCCTAGGAAACCCATTCCGGCGCTAGGAGCAGCAGCAACATTTGTGGTCTCTTTGTAACGGCGAGTCGCAAAACTGCTAAGGTCATTAGCGCCCATATGTCGAAGTGCGGCGATATCGACTTAACTCGATCTTTCTGCTGATGTTTTTTTTTATGAGGATTTTGAAGTCATGTGTTTACTAGTTTCAAAAGTTATGGTGAGCTGAAATGCTGGAGTTTGCGTGCAGAGAAGAAAGTAATTTACACTATCTTTAAGACATGACTGTGTCTTTCTGTGAGCTAACGTGAGTGATAAACGGCATGGATTTACCCTTTTAATAACTCTTTCTGTATGAACGTAAAGTTCAATTCAATTTGCATTACTGCATCATTTATTATTTCCCGCTCCGGCGCGCCACTCTATATTAAACGATTCCATCTGCTTTGTCAGTAATTGTAGTAGCTTCTGAAAGTGGTGTAAACAATGAGGCTGATGCCATTTGCTGCAGTCATAACATTAAAATACAGCGTTGCCAAACGACACCTATCCACCAAGGTGATGTTCTTAGACAAGAGTTAATCCATAGATTTTATTGAGATCCTGCTGTTTAGCAGTTCAAAATGAGTAAATATGTTTATTTTTAAATCACATGAAACTGTGTAGCGTTCATTGTTATTCATTTCACGTCACAAGATATTGTTCTGTTTCACATAAATTTGTTGCACTCGTCAACTTTGATCCTTTTAATCATCCTTTCTATACAGTCATTTTAATATATCATTTAACTTTTTAATAAAAGCGCTCCAAAATCAGATAGAAAACTGCCTTGGCGATCATTTTGTCCCTAACACTTTACATTAACATGTGTTGCTAATTCATAAAGTATTTAGGCATAACTGTAATTGAGAAGTGTAAAGAAATATAACTTGAAAATTCTTTGGAGTATGAACAGAACAAAACCATAAGCACAATAAAGTTTATGCACTGAAAGAGGCTCGATGGACTTTGATAATTTTTTAACATGAAGATACAATTTAACTTTGCAGTGATGGAGGTTTACTTTTAAATGTTCTTTTGTTTAAACCCAAAGATAATGAACATAAACAGCTGTAGTTTTTTCGCACAAAAATACAGAGTATGTTTTAATGGGAATTTGTTCGTGTTTTTAGAATAAACATGAACAACAAAATTTTAACCCAAACAAGGTGTCCAATTCGGACCCAATGGTTACCAACCGCAAACCTAAGCGCTGATCACGGCGACCAATTGCAGGGTAATGATTTATAACATAACTAAATATTTCGATATATAGGATTTTGTGTCAGGCATAATAAATGCATTTTCAGTTTAAAATTTACCTGCTGGAGAAAAAGTTTTATATCGTGTTTAGTGTTGAGAAAAAATGTAACATTCGCACAAAATATCCGTTAACATTAAACAGCGATAGAAAAGAATATTAGATCAATCATAGGGAAGCGAAACATGAGCAAAACCAACAAAATCCTGGGAAGCTTTATTTTTTCAGTCCGGAAAAGGAAGTATTATTAAATGTCATCATATGCGGCAAGTAAATTGTGCTCGCATGTTAACCAAACCTAATATGGCGTACTTAACATTTGTAAGATATCTTTGAAAACACTGTGACTCTAGCATGAAAATTACAGTTTTAATTAGCTCCATTATTAAGTAATTTTATTGTGTTTAACAACGCGCAGAGAGAAAATTCATCTGATAACAACACGAAATTAATCGGTAAAATCATCAGTGCATATAAGAATATTGTTTTTGTGTAAACCAGGAACGTTCAATAATATTCTCAGAGTAGGACAAGCTTTCTAATCCCATGGAATTCATTAAAGAATGTTTATTTTTTTAGAAACTTTTTTTTTCAATGACAAACATTATTATTAGTTCAATTGAAGAGAATTAAGGATCAATCAGAAGAGAAATCACATTAAAGTAACTTATTAAATATAAATTGAAATATTTTAATATTAGAGGTAAATAAATGCTATTGTATTTATAAATTATAATGTGATAATGGATTCTGTGAACCTTCAAAGGGTCCAAATTCTATATATAAAATTCAAATAAGATATGTTTTCTCTCCCATGCTATAATATATATATGTGTGTGTGTGTTTAAGATAAAGTCGCAGATGGCATTAAAGGTCTACCAAAACGGCCTAATCATTACACCAAAAATATTAAATAGAACATTTTTTTACATTTAATTTTAGAAAAAATGTTCTTCATTTGCAAAAGAAAACCGAATATAATCCTTAACTTTTCATTATCATTTTATCTAAAAGTCAGTTTATACCGATACACTTGTACGTACTGTAAATTAAGAATGTGATAGCTTGTAGCAGTAGAAGTTAATGAAGATACACACAAAAAATTAATGAATCACACACAAAGAAAGCTACTTTCATCCATTCCAAGTGAAAATTCGGATCAGATATTAAATGCAGAAATGGGGGGGGGGGGGGTGACAAACACACACACAAAGTTATCAAAGCTGAATGGAGGGCAGGTATGGAAATTTTCAAGGACTTTCGGCTTACCGTGCATACACTATAACCATTTAGTTATTATTTTAGGCATGAATTTACAGCAACTATCATCATTCAAATTTGTATAATTAGAAGCAATACAGCACACTCAATTTACAGTGGGAAAGTTGGATCAACGGACAAAATTTAGATGGTTTGAATTGGCAGCCAAAATTGACTAGTATATTGACTTTTGTGTGTTTCAAGTAATCAGACATAGCTTTTAGAAGTTAAAGAGAGAATTAATAAATTAAGTTTCCATGTGTTGATCAAAAGAATATTTAGTAATAGATACTTTTTTTACAATTATTTTGTCATTAAATAATATTTCACTAAACTAGAGGAAAAGGTTTTTTCCCCACAGCAATTCTCTTTCATTAACTAACATTTGTCCTAATCAAGAGAAAATATAAAAAGTGCAGCATTAATATGAACTTGCAGACATGCACATTTTTGCTAGCACCAACTACAGTATACCAACATCTCGTATATATTAAAACAGAGAAATAATTACTAAATTACATAAAGTATTTATTAATATTACAATCTTCATTATTTTAAGATGGCGCAAATGCATAATTGAAGTGTACTAAATATAAATATGGAAACAACTCTTTTAAGAACAAATAAATACAACACAACTTTAAAATCCTTTAAAAATAATGTAATTGCTCTCTAACTTACCATTAACTAAGAACGAAAGCAGTAGTAACATTTCTGAATGCAATTATAATTATATCGGTGAATTAACCACTGGTAAATACTATAAATGCCTCTGCCTGCCGAATTAGAAATAAACATATATACGAGGGGCATCCAGAAAGTAAGTCCCAATCGCGCCTAGAGATGGCACCGCTAGTCGGATAGGAATACGCATGCACAGGAATAGAGAGGAAGTATGTGGTAATAATGCAGTAAAATTTCAGCCTTGTGACGGCCGTGGTTACCGCGCTGTGCTAGGAGAAAATGGATGCTCTGATATTGTCTCCCGCCAACTGCGAAGTTCGTGCAGTCATCCGAGGTTTGCACGCTCAAAAGCAAAGTCCAGCAGAGATCCATCGCCAATTGTGTCAAGCTTCCGGGAGACAATTTCGTGCACAAGGGAGCGAGACATCTGGGGAATTGACAAGAGAGTTCTGAAATTGTGAAGCGCCGGTTCTGCTCAATTGCTTGCCGCACACTTTCCAACACTTCTGCCGTCACCAGGGACGGTCGGCCACTACGGTCGTCGTCGTGAATTTTGGTTCGTCCTTCTGTGAACTGCCTGCACCATCGTCTTACCATAATGTCGTGTCCACACACTTGACACAATTGGCGATGGATCTCTGCTGGACTTTGCTTTTGAGCGAGCAAACCTCGGATGACTGCACGAACCTCGCAGTTGGCGGGAGACAATATCAGAGCAGCCATTTTCTCCTAGCACAGCGCGGTAACCACGGCCGTCACAAGGCTGAAACTTTACTGCATTATTCCCACATACTTCCTCTCTACTCCTGCGCATGCGCATTCCTATCCGACAAGTGGTTCCATCTCCAGGCGCGATTGGGACTTACTTTCTGGATGGCCCTCGTATACACACACACACACACACACAAACACACACACGAGGGATAAATCATATGTCATGGTAACTATTTTCTTTTTCGCGAAGATATACGATTAAAACTATATTTCATTTACGGCCTGGTGTCACCAACAAAAGGTTAGATGTAGGCGGCCCTCATAGGGAAAAAGTACAACACATGCAACGGACAACTCACAGGGCGGGTCTCCCAGGTTATCCACGGTGTTTGGCAGCCTTCGAAATAGTCTCCAAGTACTTGCCAGCGATGAGGAAACAGCTGAATACCATTAACTGCATGTGAGTCGAAATGTCCGCTTTGTTAGCAAAACATTTCCCAACCAATAGCTGCTTCACTTGGAGATAAAATCATAATCCGCGGATACAGGACACTCACTGCGTGGCAGATGGGCAGTCGTTTTAAGGCCTCTGTCCACCACGTCACTGTTTAATAGGGCAGGGCACGCATACCCAATGCTTCCCATTGATCTCTAGCACTTTCGTGCATTCCGCACCCTGAAGTCATTTCCTCTGTGTTGTCAAACTGTTCGTTTGTTTCTTCGACTTAAAGTTATCAGCGTCATTTAAAATCAAAAGTGGAAGCACTATGAATGCTGTCTTTCCTCTCACCACACGATGCAACACTTTCTCTTCTGATTGATAAATATAAATTGAAATATCAGTTTAATATTATAGGTAAATAAATACTATTGTATTTATAAATCATAATGTGATAATGGATTCTGTGAAGCTTCAAAGGGTCCAAATTCTATATATAAAATTCAAATGATGTAGGCAAGATATATTTTCTCAATTAAATAAAATCGGAACTTTTTCAATTCATACAGTACACCAAGTACTTCTAACGCACATAGAATATATTCGTTCATAATCGTTAAGCATATGAGAAGCATAAGCTACCGCTGTCTGAGCTCTGCATGTTCCAGATTGCACAAACCGCAGTATCACAAGCACGCGTCGGTAAAATGAATGGAATGAAAAAATCCAGATCTGCCATAATCCGAGGCAAAATTAAGCCATTTTTTAAAAAATTGAAAACTACTTTCGCAAAATATTTAATTGGCAACATAAAAAATATAAATTTAGAAAAAATGCTCACAGTTTGCGAATTTCATGGATTCGTTTAAGATTTATTGCGACCAACTAACCAAATATTATGCTTTAAAACATTTAATCGAGGAGTTGAAAATTAAATTTATTTGGATTGGTTATTGAACTAGCTTTTCTTAATCGTACGAAAACTTCCCTTGGTGACAGATATGGATCATCCAAATAATGGAGCATTATACTTGCATTTAATAACATAAATGATTTGATATATTAAACCGGTTAGAACATGGACACCAACTGCTAAACCAAATGCCAAACATCTGAATTTATACAAATTACAATCAATCGCTGAAGTACTATATCGGTTCGAGTTCGTTTAATGGAATCTGATAATAAGCATTATTTAATCATACATAGTGAAATATTTGGTCCTTGCAATGCAATGACGCTGATGGATATTGGGCAACGGCACGGAATCAATTACAGTTTAGTACTATAATATACTATATAGAGTTTATTTGATCTAGTGTGTTTATATTATATGTAACATATATTATGCAATTGTTTTTTCAACCTCAGATGGAGATTGGAATCTAAAACAAAGTAAATTCTAATATGGACTCATTAACTAAAGTGCAGTACACCTTTCAGCATAATCATTATGTAGACTGAGACAATTGTAGTAATTGTAATTGCTTTCCGTTACCCTCGGCAGAAAAATGCCGCGTTCCTGTTGAGTCAGGTCAGTACAATGTCCCGAAGGCTCTCGTCAGATTGGAAGCGCTGTATTCCCAACTATTTTATTGCTGGGGAAAGGTAGAAGACGCTGGGCATCAGGCCTGAGCTGTGACGATGATCAAACGCTTCTGCTGACGCAGCAGAATGCCATCGGGAATTGTCATGAAGCAAGACAATACCTGAAGACAGCACGCGTCTCTGCTTGTTTTGTGTGGCTCTTCGTAGTGTTCGGTATGCGTCTACATTGATTATTGTCCCCGGTTCTACAAAGTCAACCAGTAACACACTTTTCTGATCCCACAACATTGTACCCATGAGCTTTTGTTGCTGAATGTTTTATAATATTTTTGGACTTGTTTTTTGGAATTTGTGCACATTCGCTGTTGTAGTTGCTGTTTGTTTATTCGTTGTCGCACGTTACATAGCTGCCGCATTGGTTTTCTAAACTATTCCCCGTCGTCCTGTAACACAGCAGAAGCGTTAAGGGCAGATGACATTTGCCGCTCCTTGTGGCTGTCAGTTAACACCTTGGGTGCCCATCGTGCAGAAGTTTTACGGTATCCAGATGGTCTGTATCATTGTTGAACAGGTTTAACCTTGAAAATAACGGAAATTCTTCGGACAGTTCAGATATCGTGAACGGATCCACTAGCTACACGAGTTCATCCGTCCCTGACCACCTTCAGTCATCTCTAAATTATCTCCACACTCTCGCAGCACGTTGTCGCGCATTGCTTTTTGACTCATTTAGCAGTAAATTTCCGCTGTATTATGCATCTCTGCCTGTGGAAATCTAATAGCACTACGCAACTCCTACTTTCCTGGAGAGTCGATTGTAGCAGACATCCTCACGCATCCTTAGCAAAGCTTGCATTGACAGTGGTGGAATGACGGGGAGAAGTTAATTACGCTCATTGACGCCCCGCTCCTATAACATCCTATAACACAGGCCACCTGGTGGTATCATTGGAGGTGAATATTCTTCCCGTAAAGGGGGGAGGCACGGCTTCGGACGTTGCTCTTCAAATGCTCCAGGTGCGGGCTCTGCGGAGACCCTGAGTACCCCGTGATACTTCTGAAGGAGCCGGGTGGGACTTTTTTCGAGCCCCTCCCCTTTAGGGAATTGTCCGGATTGGGTTGGACTCACGGGTAAATGAGTACTCAAGGTGGCAGTGTGTTCCAAGGAGTGCCTAAGGCGTGTACTTTGGGGACAGGTTTTCCCGTCTCGCTGTTTTTGTGTGGAGGGTGGTGGCTACCTTAATGCTAGGGTGACTTATCTCTTAAATTGAGTAGATCTGTGCTAGACGTGACCTATCCACCAGTGAGAACCTGATAGCTAAGTTTTCGCTTAGCGCGCTTGGGCGACGAGATCGTCTACTGCCGAAAGGCCGGTCGGTTTAGACTCTGGGTACCGTCCTAAAACCACTGAGCTGCACAGGCCTCTGTGTATATTCCCATGGTCTGGGGAGGGATCGCCTGACCATGCACACACGCGCGCGTGCGCGCAGTACTACTATAGCAACTGCTTTGTACATCCAAGTATGAATGAATGAATTATTTAATTTCTTCCAATTCCAAATTAACATGTAAATATAATATTTTGAACATATAAATGGAATACATTTATCCAATTGGAATAAACAGGTAAACATATGAAAAGCAAATTAAGAGTTTACACTTCCATATTTTCTATTAACGCTTCTGGGGCCAGAGCCTTCAGCAAACCTAGAAGCCTCTATCTCCCCTTTTGAATAAAGTTTGCTTTCTGTCTCCGGAAATCCTGAAGACAGAAATCTTCTCATTCGATTTTTAACATAGTCAGTGCTCTATTTATGTTAAGTTGCCGAATTATTATGATCCAACAAGTTCAAACATTTTGGTAGCCGAGCTACTGGAATGTCCACAGTTATAACGTACCATCTAAAGATAATTCTGACTCTCTTGTTCTCTTTTTCTGACTCCCCTCTTTACTAATTTTCCTGAACCAATTATTTCTAACCTGTCCTTAATTGTTTCCTATATCATTTATATTTTCTCTAATTTCATATTAAGCATCTTTTTTACCACTATTTCCATTGGTAAATTGGTCTTTTTCTTCAATGGTAACATCTGCCTAAGGATCTTAGCTTCTTTGCATTATAAAATAGAATGATATTATCATCTCTTAATCCAAGCATTGACATTTTTCCATATTCTCTCTTCCTCTTACACACCTACAATTTCCAAGCCTCCATTCTGGCCCAAGCAAATCATTCTCTCATTATTTTGTTGCATGTTTCTACATAATTTTCCCTATACCATTACAATTTCAATTCTATACATACACTAGGAAATGTTTTATTACTAAAACTAGCTAATATTTCTTGCATTTAAATATTTTCAATTATAGATTTCATTTCTTTTCAAGAACTATTTTTATCAATTCCCTATATTTTTATATTGCTCCTATACTAATTTTTCCACTATTTCTTTAATATTTTAAATCCAAGACTTGTCTTGATTAAAGCATAAATATTCTTTATTTGCTAGAATATATTAACATTTGCGCAATAAATTGTTTATTGTATTCCCAAACAAAGAAAAATTAATTAATGTTCTGTATGCAAGCCATTAAAAATTAAGGAGAAAAAATATGCAAAAAAAAAAAAAACAACCTAGCTATGAACAATAGGTACAAACTGTACAGTATGTGGCTAAATGAATGGCACATACTGCAAAATGTTTCGATAAAGTAGTATAACATACAGTTTAATATGCAGTTTGGAGTTCAGAAGTCACTGACAGGTTTCCTTACTGAAGACCTTAAGTAAACTGATGCAGAAAAATGGTTTTGTAGCAATTTAATATATTAGCCATTGAACTAAGTTTATGTGCGCTGTTATTCAACTGGAAACCTTGCCTTCCTCTCAAATCTTTGAATTCCTTTCCTCACTGCTAGGTATTGCCATTGTTTCCATTATATTTTCTTATTGCTGTACTTGTCTGTACATAGCAATCGACTCTCCTCTTTGGTATAGATAACTAATTGTGAACTTCGGTTTGTCCTTGCTGGAGGCTATCGATTGGCTTGGTGGGAACTAGTGTTGCATCATTCTATGATTATATCTAACATTATTGCATTATGGATGAAAAATATTCTGATGATGTAGTTAAAAGAAGATGTGCTACTGAGGGAATAAAAATTTCAAAGAGAAGAGCAAAATGGATGATCCAATCTTCCAAATAAGTGAAATCAAAGAATGGGAGCTATTAGAAAAACTAGAGTTTCACAAAAATTTTCATCTGAGAAAAAAAAAATACAGGGAAATTGCTAATACAAGGTAATGAGAATGTAGAAAGAAAAGAAAACCTCAAAAGAAAGCAGTAACTCCTGTAATGAGTCAACCTGTGCCTGCAAAGGAACCATACAGAACATCTCAAGATCTTGGTAAAGCTATTTG
Source organism: Metallyticus violacea (assembly GCA_030762175.1). NCBI lineage: Eukaryota > Metazoa > Arthropoda > Insecta > Mantodea > Metallyticidae > Metallyticus > Metallyticus violacea. Next base: position 75,296,415 of record CM060839.1, on the reverse strand, counting down.
CAAATCATTCAGGAGTCTTTCATTATCTTCAATGAAGAAGGATGCTCTAATATCAGCTTTAGCAAAATGAATTGGGTTAAAACTTGAGAGCAAAAAATGAGTGGGAACATTAATCCCAAGCATAGAAATTTAATTTCTAATATTCTAGAGCTACTGAAGAATTTCTTCTTTCAAATCACATACACATTACTAGACATTAAAAACAAGGTAGCTTGAGTTCAATATAGAAAGGAAGTTTTAAGAAAATGTTACCTTGCAATGTTTTTATCTGATGCGTATAACATTTTCCATCCCCCTCAATCAACATATAATTTATAAATCTTATGACATAAGACCGAAAAATGTTCTCCTGTTGAAAATAGCTAAAGCGAAACAATATTGTTGTAAGGTATTGCATGAAAATGTTCAATTAAAACTAAAGGCTCTGTCTATTACTTACGATAAACAATAGTGGAAAAACGGTCTCTGTATTGATGATGATTTGAGTTTTCATTAGTACAAAGGTGAATACGCAACCTGTGAGAAAGGAAAACTGATTTAAAATCAATCCCTGAGGAAGCTACATGAAAAAGTGGGTTCAAACAAAGATACAGTTTGCATAACATAGTCTGCTGAAAAAGGATAGATTGCTGAACTGGAAATGAAAGGTTTTGTACTGGAAATATTTCGCAACTGCACAGGAGAAAGGTGTTGTAATAGCATAGGAGATAGTGGAATATTGCTGGCAAGAAGAAAAATAGGAGTAAGAAGAAAAGGGACATAATTTTTCAGTCATCCAAGGACTAAAAATTAGCAACAAAACTGATGCTTACTACAACAGTTCTTGATATTTCAGAAGAGGAAATAAACAACCAGGTAAGAGAGGAAAACCAATAGAAGAAGATACATCAAGTTCCAAAAAATAATTTGTTTAAATGTTTCCATAGTATAGGGAAATTTTACTATTGGCCATCAACAGTATAGTTTATTAAAGCACTACATTCTAATTATAAAGATAAATATAATTATTATAAATATTCAAAGATATACAGTATCTGTACAGGAAAAGTGATTTTCCTTCTATAGTTTAAACAGAGTAAATTTATTGTTGGGTTTTAAATTTCTTTTCTAACTTAAAATTTATTAAATGCAAGGAGTCACACACGAAACATAGCTTCAAACAAATGACAAATAATTAATGTTAAATTTTGTAAAGCCAGTAATTTTTGTTAGATGTAGTTATTAATTGAAGATTAACTTAATTTTGTTCTTTTAAAAAAATGTTGTCCGATAATAGTAACAGAAGTAAAAGGAACATAAGATGAAAGTGCAGTATTTAAAATGACACAGAATTAAATGTTCATACACATAATAAATTATTAAAAATGTTTTTAATGAAAAGATAGAGTATTTTAAAGTTGAAAGCATATTTCTTAGTGTAAATAATACCTGTGTCAGAAGCAATTTCCATGTATTACATCACTTGCAAAAATTTATGAAATATAGTGTTTTCCTTATGAGTGTCACATATGTAATACTGGAATGAGTCTTATCTTTTTACTGTCTTCCGTAAACCTTTCATTGTATAATTATGTATAGGCGTCATCTAGGAGCTGTTTTCTTAACAAATTCTTCCACAATAGTTTGACTATATGCAGAAGATTTGTAAGAGAATTTTGTATTTTGAATATTCAATGTTAGGACAGCAGTTATTTTGAGTTGCTTATATCAGTGTTATGCATATAAAATTAAATTAATTCTTCATTTATTTGTGATTTAAATTTTATATCAATGTTATGCATATAAACTTAAATTAATGCTTCCTTTATTTGCAATTTTAAGTAAATAAATAAGTAAGTAAATATGTTTTTGAATAATGAATATTTTATTCATACAAAAATTATTAGCTTCAAAGTTGGAGATTAGCAATATACCATTTAATTGCTATATATTCTGTTAAATTATATTAATATTTAAATATTATATTTAGTACGTGGAACATATTTTGTTTGAATGCTCAGGAACAAATGAATGGAGACAACAAGCAATATGTGGTATGTGGTTAAAGTAAAATAAGCAAAGTGCAGTAAAGAAAAAATTTGGTAACCAAAGACAAGTTAGGAATCTTGGGGGATATTTGTATAGAGTTAAGAACAAAGGTTATGGTCAGTGGGGAGAGAGGATCTGTGAGTTTGATTGTGTTTGCCTAGTGTAATTCACTGGAAGTGGTACAAGCATTGTGATTATTTGTGTAGTAGATTAAAAGTTTAAATGTGTATGGATGCAAGGGTAGGTGTTCTACAAATCAGAATAGATTTATTTCTAATTTGGGGTAATTAATGAATTATTTTAGTTTATTTTATTATAGTGTTTCTTTATTTAGAAGAAGGGGCAGTGCCAAAATCCTCTGAATATACCAGTAGGAAGCTATTGATGAACTGAGGACTGAGGCTTAGCAAACACAGTTGAATGTAGTTAGTTGTATGCTGGAAATTGGTATGTTAGTGAAAATTTTTCTATCAGAGCGAGTTAAAATATAGGCCTGGAATAGAATCTATGTTAGATCTGGGCCATATTATGAACTTAGTGCTATTTAAATAAATAAAGAAACAAATATTTTGCATTTTAATTGTCTGTCATATTTAGTATTTAAAAACTGTCATGTAAGAATCATCCACAGCCTGTGTACTAGGTTCTTCCTTCCCATTAAATCACTTAAAAGCATTTTCATTGTGGATCTGTTGCAATGGAAGAACACATTGTGCTCAGATAATAAAAATGCACAATTCCATTCAATAAAAAATAATATAATTATGCACGGTTCGGAATAGAATTTTTTATGGTTTGTCTCTTATAGAGTATACAGAGTTCTATCTATAACTGCCAAAGTGTCAAAGTGATATTTCTTAAGCATATATTAAGACTTTGTTTTATGGTTAGAATGTATGTACTGAATTAATGGTTATGTTTTAAGAAATTTTCTTATTAATTGCTGTTAATTTTAGTTTTGGAAAGATGCCTTAGTAGTGCAGTATACAAAAAGAAAATCAATGTTTGTTACAGGGAGAAGACTATTTAGTCTACAGAGGTGCCGGTTTTGATTACAATTTTGGTGTCTTTGTACGAGAGGATCATCGATATGCAGAGGGACGAGGACCAGCACGACAACCCACACTGGGTCACATGGATTCACTAAAGTCACTCTCCATGGTACCACAAGGGGGTACACCTGTCAAAGGTGGAAATGTGCCTGCTGGAGTTGAATCAAGACTTCCCGTTATTGGTCAAAATCTAACCGCTAAGGATGGCGTTTGGCAAATGGTATCTGGAACAAGGTGAGTACAGCTGTTTCTCAAAGTTTGCATCTTTTGCTTACTTTAAACAAACAGCATTTATTACTTTAAATTAGCTGTATTTATGCTATTTTATGAACTTACTGCATAGTTTTGATATCTCCTTTTTGTTTTGGCATGCACTAAAGCAATGTGAAAAAAGTTATTTTTGCATTTTAGGTAACAGAATGTGAGTTCCATTTTCTAGGGTTTTGTGATGTCTGAATTGCTTTATTTTTAAATTAATGACCGGTTAAAAAGATAACCTAGATATTATATATTTATTAATTTATGTATTTTTACTTTCAAATACCAACAGTGCCAAAAATTGTATTCACACTTTCACAGTAGATATCTATTTAGTATATTTCAAAGTTGAACCGAAAAAAACAGTAATGTGTAGTATGATGTTCTGTAAACAGATGTGACTCACATTACGTTATGCTACATTTGCCAAAACAAAATGGAGCCAAGATTATTGTTTGAATATGGGAAAGCAATTTTTAAGTAGTATTGGAACACTGAGAATGTTGTTAAAGTTCAAAAGCAATGGAGACGTGTGTACAGAACAGAACCGCCACGCGAGTAACAATTGCACGCATTGGAGACAAATTTGAGACTCATGATACCATATGCGAGTTCACAAGGGCAGATCTGGGCAGATCAGCTACACTGGCAGCACTTCGGGAAGAAATTGAAACGGCATGTGCTGCAATCGCTGAGGATACTTTCGCAAACGTTGCTCAATCAGTATTTCAACGTACTCAGAAGTGTATCGACGCCGATGGTGGGCATTTTGAGCAACTGTTGTAACTGTAAATGTGTAAGATGATTAGTGCTCATCATTTTCTGTTTGTGTAAATTCAGTTTTGCTATGCTAACACAGTTTTTTATTTGATTGAAGTGTGTATACATTTTTTGGCACCCTCTGTATAATTGTAAAATAGGACTCCTGTACTGTAAATTGTGAAGGTTTTTGAACAATTATCTGATAATGGAATTTAATGTGGATATTTGCTACAGACCACATTAATAGTATTTGTTTGGGGACTCTAAGTGTGTTTATGATGACAGAATAATTTCCCAAAATCTTACCGCGTTATACTATTGTTTGTGCGTTATTGTAAAATAAAAGAACCAACAGGTATATGACAAATCCTAGAAATTTCGCTAAGTTGTTTGTATCGACTGTACGGCAATTGTCGTTGTGCAGTCTGTATCACTACGATGTGACCAAAACATGTTTTGAGGTAATTGTTTTTCAATGGTGTTTAACGCCCGTTTTTACTACTGAGGCACCACAGGCGGAGGACACTGATGTGTATATATATATATATATAAAATAAAAATAAAGTAACACTATTAACAATGTAACAAATTAACAGTAATAATAAAAGTAGAATAGGATAAACTCTTAGATAAAGTCACACTTGAAATATAGCAATTTCAAGTGTGACTTTATCTATCTATCATATTCTACTTTTATTATTACTGTTAATTATATATATAGAAAGTGAAAGACTTTCATAAAACAGAATTTCTAAGAACTCTTGCAAGTTAATGCTAATTTTAACACAAGATTTCGGGAATGCCTAAATGCAGACGAAAACTACTCATTACATCTGTACTCTTTATTATAAAAAAAAAAAAAATATAATTAAGGTCCTGCTTTCAGCCGTTCTTACACGCATCCTGCTTTCCGAGATCGATATATAACCTGTACTCTTCCTTATTACCCCTCCTTCTCCTTTCCCTGTGCTATTACGTATATGCATCCTAATTCTGAACTTGCCTATTGGTTGCAATACTTTGTATAGTAACAAATTCAGGGTCTGCGGCTGTGCAAGTAGTCAGTTCAACAAATAATTCTTCTTTTCAGTAAAGACATAACAAGTAAGTCGCATGGGGTTGCGTACTTTTTCGACTTTATGATTAGAAATTATTGCTGGAAGCTTCTTCACGTTGTCTACCCAGCTATAATACATTAGAAAATATTTTAATTGTGAGTATTTTATTTTTCAACTATCAGTTTGACTCAATGCAACATTTTATAGGTTTTGTTAATAAATGTGCACATCAAGGGCAAATTGTTATGTCACGATACTTAGTCGAGGTTTTAAAATTGTTTTATCTTTTAAAATGCAAGGTTTCATTGAATTTTGGTATTTGTAATTTGCTTTTTCAAGAGCCAATATATTTTTGCAAGTTGAATAGATCATATCTTTCAATATTTAAAGACTTTAACCATGTGTAATGTTCAAAGCATTATTGCTGCTAAACTATTTTTTTTCCCCTTATTACACGTTAAATTTATACTTAATTAGCAATTGGTCATTGAAACTTTTGAATGTTTAGTATCCTGCTTCCCTACTGTTAAGTCATCATTCCATGGTCACATCCTGGAAGTTTTCCCCATATCACCATCCTAAAAGCAAGAGTTTGCCAACATTAACGAGAGGATGTTGCTCTCAGGTGCACGTTAATTTGATAGCAAAGAGTGGAAATGATTTAACAGTGTTTGTTGCAGCTGGATTGGCAACAGCAATATAATTGTTGGATCAATCTAACTGTTAAATTAATCTGAGTTTGAATTGCTTAAGGCAAACTGCCTCCTGGATCATTTTTGTGCTAATTATTTATCACCACATAGTTATCTTAATATTGTTTACTATTATTTTAAGGACAACATGTGACTGTAGGCTTAAGTCGAGTTTTTGCCAAGGAACAAAGCTGATTTTAATGCGGAGTTAATGATGGGGAGGCTGATAATGTTGTTGAAAGATGAAAAATCAAAAAAGGTCACGCGACTGAGTCTTGAGGGAAACCGAAGTTGAGAAGGAAAAGGAACTCCAGCAATTAGTGAGGAAGTCGTTGAATTTCACCGTATTATTACAGGAGTGCATTAAGGTGGTCAGCTAAGTCGTATTAAAACCAGGCTATTTTATTGACATAATATGACGGAGCAATTTTATGAAATGCTAGGCAAAGAAAATTATGCTTGAATGCATAAAACTTTGCAGCATTTTAATATTTTAATGGGTAAATTACAGGAATTTAAATGGGAAGGTCATGATATTCACTCTTAAAGTTTTTAATATCGCAGGAAATGTGTCTCTCGCGGAACGAAATGTGAGTAATGGCTATTCGGCACATCAGTGCACGAAAGATGGTAATACGAACTGAATAATTTTTGTGGAAGCGTGATTGCCAAATCCTTGGCAACGAATAATGGGAGAATTATAGACCATGCCCACTAGTATGACAAAAATTAATTTACTGTTTGTCATTGTAATGTCTTGCATTAACATTTTCCATTCTCAGTACACAACTCTTGCTTGTGAACAAATACTTTCGAGCATAGCGTACGAGTGAGACATTAGTAGTATAGAACCCCCGCCAATTTTGTCCACTAGAGGCTTAGTGTAGTTTTTCAAAATGGCGGCGAACATTTCACGTAACTTCAATTGAACGCCGGGGACCTACATTGTTTATTAATAATAGTGATACGCATTAATTACAAATACATACTGATAAAATATAGATACAAATTGTCGTTTTTAAAGATGGAGGCATACGTTTGGCGTAAATTAAATTGGTTGCCGGGGAACTTATTTTATGTATTAATAAAGTCATTACAAAATACATATTGATAAGATACAAGTACACATTAATGGCTCTATGTTGTATTTTTAAATAACTTTATATTGAATGGGGCTAATATCATTTTGTAAGATGAGTAGTATTTTAGTATAAAGTTATATTGTAAATTTGTAAACATTGGTACGATAAATACATAGTACAATACATTTGTTAATAATAGTAGCAATATTGGTTACAAATAAAATAACACATAGAAGTTGACGATAATAATAATAATAATAATAATAATAATAATAATAATAAGTATTATTATATTGGTAATATATGGTTTATGTAGATATTTCAGTTGAAAAAGATGCCCATACATGTAATATATGGTACATGTGTATAAATAATATAGATGTAATTTCTATCCTAGTACAGTATCAGTGTGTTAAGTAGAAAAAGTTTGTACCTCTTGCAACAAATTTGTCATCTTAAACTAAGTGAAACTTCCTATAGGTGTGGCGAAATGTTTTACAACCTCCATCTGGATGCAAATCACCACTGCTACATATAGCCGTACAATGCGGTAAAAACTTCTTATATGAGAACAGTGAGTGTGTTTGAGCATATTCCGAATTTATGAGTGCCATACCAGGCGTATCGAGGTGTACTCATAACACATAATGTGAACTATTGTTTGCAACGCGACATAGAGGAATAACTTTTTGTAAAAGAGCCAGCGAAAGAGTTCTTTCGTCACATTACGCAGCCTAGTTTCGCATTCTGAGACGTGGTAGTAATAGCCCATAATCTAAATCGTATGACAGACAGTTCATGTTGAAATTAATGGTGGGTTATTTAAAGTGGACTCCGGACTTAATAATGAATAGGACCCGTGCAGGACAGGATGAAGTACGGCAAAGTCACTTTTTGGACTCCTGCCCTATGTCCAAATTCCCCAATACATTCTACATTCAGGATTCTAGAGTTAATTTCTTTATTTGTATAACACGGAGGAAAATGAGAAATATGACATTGCCAATGCGCATTCAAAGTAATTCTGCATGGAAAATATGTACATGAATGGGCACAAGGCCTATGAGGAATGGTGTTCTGTTGCTACGTATTTAACATGAAGAAAGAAGTATGAATTTACTGTAACATGAACTTGTTCCTCTTGCTTAGGGGAGTTTCAAAAGTTCAAAAACATATTTGGTTGAAAATAAATTACAGATCCATTTGGAGTATATTTCTAACACATCTATGAACAAGCATACGCGGAAAGCATGTATGTGGCTTTCTTGGATGTAGCAACAGGTAAAAGTCACCATTGAGCACACCATTAGATGTCTGAAGATAAAGACTATGGAATACAAATGGGACGGGTACAGAGAGTAAGGAACTGATAAATTTGTATATTTTTTCACGAATGCTTCTACTACGATGGCACGAGGTGCTTTCACGATCTCTACTTCGTCTTATACAGTTCGGATAGCGAAATAATGGCCTCCAGGCACAAGGACACGAAAAAAAAAAACTTATCAAAGGTGACAAATATAATATACTGGAAATGTGGGAATGTTAGTTTAATTCCATGATCAAGGAGACGAGGTACTAACAGAAATCTACCCCCGCAGGATCTGTATCATCATGTAGTGCCTGTGTGCATTAATGGAAAACTGATGTTGCCGCTATCCAGGGTTTGTGCAGAGATGAGTGCCATCGCAGTAAAGACAAAAAGTGTCATTTTGGAAAGCGGGTGATGGACGAGATTAAAGTTGCTTTGCAGGAAGGTTATTGCATTCTACAAATACAGGAAATAGTAGTATGAAATGGTACGGTACAAGCCCGTTAATGGCAAAAAGGGACACTTTCAGAACTACTTGAATAAGTTTCTGAAGATGGGAGATCTGGTTGGCCATCCGATTGCGAAAAGAAATAGCAATTTGTAAAAAATTTCTTTGATAAGGTAGGCCTGCCGTTGGACCCAAATATCATTTGTTAAAATTCCGGCAGGATGGAGCTGGCCAAGCTGATGCTAAAATCCTTTTGGGGAAAATACAGCCAACACGACCATCTTACCATCTGTGAGATCGTAAGCAAGCATTCGCGCTTTGGTGCAGATTCTCAATGATGCAGATATGAAGGTACAAACCCTACCTGCCTGCCACGGATGAAGTTGTGTACACAATTTGGAGATACAATGAGCAAGGTACCAAACACAATCCAACGATAAACGTGGTTATATCCGTCTACACCTCTGTCCACGATCGCTTGGATTTGTGAGATATAGTACAAAATTAGGATAACGCGCCTGCTACTTTGACAATGATTCGATTACATGATGAAGTGATTGCCAAGAATGGGCTCTTTTCTCGTTGAAATGGCCGACGAGCTTGAAAAGCATCCATATATCGGGTTTTCGTCCACCGGACCTGACAGCTACATGTTTGACGTAAAATATGGGGTAAAAGATATGTGTATATGTAAAATTAGTGGGATTGAAGAAATTTAACAATTTGAAAGATTAATTAGAGATATTGCGCCTAACTGTAAAACTTAGTCAACCGACAAATTATGCGGAAACCTCTATGAACAATAGTAACGGAACCTTTAAGTAAAACCTTTCGAAAGATGGTTGATAAACAATTGCTGGACGCAAACGATGCAGAAAGTGTGTTCGGTTATAAAATACCGCCATTAGAAAACACCTGATGCAGTAAGAAAAAATGTTAGGAAAGATACGGACGAAGATGCTTATTCAAAATAAGCAGATTCAGCTCTTAGAATTTTGCTTTAGTGCCATCCTTGCTACTAGTTACCTTTGCGTTCTCTCGTTTAGCCTTAATAGAAACAAGATTGATACAGCTTCATATTGGTCCTCATTTAATAAACATTGTTGTTAAAGTTCAGTATATATTAATGAACTGTTTTGTTATAATCTAAAAATATGTGTAATTGTTAATATTTCATGAAATTTTTATAACTAAAGATAACTGTTATGACCATTCAATGTATATTTATGCCTTTATAATATAGTTGTGTATTTAATCATATTAGAACATGTATAACTATTATTAACATTCCGTATAAATATAGTTTATGAGTTTACGATTTCTAACACATTTCTATGTAAATTATGATTAAAATTTAGTCACTTTTAAGGAATAGATTGCCATACATATAAATTAACCGATGTTCTTTTCCACCGGCCTGTTTTATCATGTTTATTTCATACTGTGTTCGATTCCGGCTGAGGTTGGTACATTTTTCAAAACGTGAAAATCGAGATCGCAGTTTCTCTGAGAGACTTTAAAACCGTGGGTCTCGTGTCGTAAATTCAAGACTCGTTAAAGAACTTCATGTGTAGAAAAGAATTATCCTCAGTTCCCTAATAGATCTCGAAGAAGTCGATGGGATGACGATTTAAAACTCTACCCACTGTAATAATAATAGTAACAATTCCTTTAAGTATAATAACTTCTCTCTTATATAGATCTTATAGAGGGGAGCAATGTTCGAAAAGGGCTATGGCATCACAGTAGAAGAAGAATTTTTCTTTTTCTCCAATTAGGCCATATCTCTAACATAATTTTCAATGTTAGTAATAGCATAAGTCCAAAGATTGTGCCTTTATTGCAATTTCTTCCCATTTTATCTTAATTTATTTTGTTATAGCTGCACTGAAAGCTCAAATAATTACATATTTCTTTCTTTTAATTACTTGCTGCATTTCAAGATTTGAGTGGGCCATTTTAAGCTTTTGCTTAACAAACTTGTAAACGACTATCAGTTAGAGCCTTGTCAACAAAATTTAAGAATAAATTTAACTTTTCACTTAATACTATTTTATTTGCCAAGTTATCAATTATTATCAAACAGTAATTTTAACAAATGTGCCTCTGGTCCTAATTTTTATATCACAGCATTTTACATAATGTTCATTTCAATAACTTCGTTTTTGACCGATCGAAGTAATTGTAATAATGTTAATTCTGTAAATAATGAAATAAAAGACTCCCCTTGTAGTAAAATTAATCATAAAAACTATTCATATAGTCCCTAGGGTTTATAGGAAGGAACTTCGCAATAGAACGAGCTTCTTCTCAAAGAGTAATTTGCGCTTCGATTCGGACAATATGATTAGACATGTTCTCCCAAATATATTTTAAATTGTAACTTTGGAGATAGTATACGGCATCAAACAGTATCCGGATATCAAGTGGCGACTATGTTTATATGCACCAATTGCACATGAAATCTCTTCCTGAAATGCATTGACGAAGCACCAGTTTTTGTCCCTAGAACGCCAATTCGCCAATAGATTTTAAGTTTGCATTACTTAACCATCAGAGAGTGCGTAATCCCTTCAGGATGGGTTTACATCTCTCCAAGTGCATGAGAAGACAAGAGAAGAGGTGTTAATAGGGCACTGAACCTAACTTATAATGAACCTATATCTCAACCCCAAGTCTACTTCCTAAGGGGAAAATCCGCATAATCAGATCCGGTCACTGGTTCTAGAAATAGTGACCGGAAGTTATGTTTACAATACATCGGGGCTGTCATATATTGTCAATATATGTCAACTTTATGTGTCCCTGTTCCAAAGCCTGGTGCAACTTCCATTCTTAATCCTTTGCTTTTCATTGTCACTATTGCGACTTCGTATACTTTTCACTCATGAAAATATTTTAACCACCTTCTAAAACAACATATTTAATGCTGTCTGTTTTCCTTTCAGGTTCAAGTTCTTTGTATTCTCAGCTTTTTATGATCGGCGTGAGGAACGAAGTGTTCGAGTGGTAGGTGCCACAAAAACTCGTGGACCAGAGCATGTTTGGTGCAGACTTTGGTATGGAAACAATACAAATCCACATTCTGTGTCTATAGCTGCCAAAGTTAAGGTATGTTGATTTACTCCGTTTTTTGAACGGAAGAAATATTTTTTTACACAAATTAAATAAAATATTGTCATTGATACACTTCGCAGATATTTGAAGTGAACGTCTTTGATTGAAGGGTCTCTGCTTTTTCATTTACTATGAGATTGTTATAGAGAATACAAGAATGGCAGGCTATTTGCCGACCTGCAACCGTTGATTAAGCTCATGAAAAACGACTTTTTTTTTTTTTAACGTTTAACGCATTTCAGAAACCATAAGATCATATTTAATTTTTTTGAATTTTAGTAGATATGAAGTGTTCTCACATCAACGCTGCATAGAAAAGTATCGCACAATATAGTTTGCTTTTCACAAGTAGCTGAAAGCAGTGCGATGAAAGATCTTTGACTATTATAAAGATCAAAGTGTAGTTGAAGTTCTATTCATTTGAAATTTTATGTGCTCTCCTTAAAAGTTTAAAGCACGTATTTACATTTTCATGTGCTTAACGATAAGTTTGTCTCTATTAACAGCAGTTTCCTCCCAAGGAAAATGAAACAAAACGTTTCCTTTTCAGATTATACGAGAAAACTGGAATCTTAAATACAGCGCCTGTTTCATCTTATGTCCTTTGCGACAGAACCTCACAGCTCCTTACAGTGTCTCTATTGTAAGTCGCCTGCGCATACAACCAGCAAACCATCTGCTAGTGCGGAATACTGACTGGGATCCTGATTTACATAATATCAGTGCTGGTATTCCCAGCCGCCTTGCTATCTGTGTTAAGCCCATACACTTCAATTACAATCAGGTAACTAGTTCTTTTTCAGACATTTAATTAGACTTGTGGACTTGCTCATAACAATTTTTTTAAGTTCTTTCTTTCACAGATTTATTAGGTTTGTTTCTTGCTTACGTGAAGTTCCTTTCTAGGCAGTGAAGTGAAGTGAATTGAATCTCAGATTGGAACAAGGAAACAAGTCCATATTGGTGCAGAAATGAGTTGAGATGTACATTTTGTTTCTCGGTTATTAAGCTATGTATTAGTGTAAAAGAGAAACATATCCTGTATTAATTGTGAATTCTGTATCAGGTTAAGGCTCCCATGGATTTTAAAAAGAAAACAAGTGCTCAATTAGTCTCCCTTATCAAATCATGTATGTTATCTAAATAATAAGCCAAAAGAAGACCAGATGAACTTTACACCTGTTTGTAAGATTACCTTCATCAGCTCCCACACATTGTGAAGAAACGCCACGCAGTTGTACAATTTTTATTGTCATTAATTATGACAGATTTAATACACCAATACTTTATCAAGAGCAAAAGATGCACTAGATAGCAGTGCTGAGAAAGAAGGGAAAATGGTAAAGCTGCATTAAAGCAAATTTCTTAAACCAATCTTAAGTGAGCACCTAAACTAACTTAATTAAGACAAATATTCGCTATTACAAGGATTCTCATGAAACTCTACTCTTAGGTTAGGTTTAACTTAACGAGTGGCATTACGGACTTGACTGTATAAAAAAGAATAATGTAAACTATGTTCCATGCCCCATTAAGTGCACCTTTATTCATATTATTATATGTCTATACCCACAATCAGCGTTGCATCAAATTGTATGTAGTAAAATATATAACGATTGGCAAACCTTAAAAATGTTGGAGAAATTTACATGCTCCACGGGTTATGCTACTTCAAATAGATCAAATGTAATAACAAGGACTGCATTTAATACTGTTATTTAATTGTTTGTTTATTTATATAATTCTATATGCAATGTACAGTTTTGTTAGTTATAGACATGTTTCAAAAGAAAAGGACCTGTATTGAGCATTTTAGCAGATTAATTTTTTTTTTTAATTTTTTTGTTTAATTTTTTCCCGTGCAATGGGATGTTGCATTTTTTCATGTACAACATTTTAACGTGTTATAACCATTATTATACATTCGTTTATTTTTTCAAGAGAAAGACGCACTTCTTAATGCTTCTTTTCTTATAAAACTTACCCTATCTGTTTATTTCGGGTCAGTACGGAGTCAATGTTGTTATTTATTCCCAGGAAACTAAAAAGACTTACTATTCTCCTTCTCTACAGTACTGGTGAACAATGGAACATGGCAAACAACTGTATTCTGTGAAAATTCTGTGAAATTATATATATTCACATAAACAGAAAATGATGAGAACTAATCATCTTAGACTTTTACAGTTACAACAGTTGCTCAAAATGTCCACCTTCGGCGTCGATACACTTCTGAGTACGTTGAACTAATGATTGAACAACGTTTGCGAAAGTGTCCTCAGTGATTGCAACATATGCCGTTTCAATTTCTTCCCGAAGTGCTGTCAGTGTAGCTGTTTTTCTGCGGTATACAACATTCTTAAGAGTTCTCCATAGGTAGAAGTCCAACGGAGTTAGGTCCGGAGAACGCGGTGCAAACTCAATGGAACCTCTTCCTCCTATTGGGTACCTTAGATCCAGTGTGCGGGGCTTGCTGCAGTTCGAGGTCTTCCAGACATGACCTTGTGAACATCACATACAGTACTTTGAGTCTCAAATTTGTCTCGAATACGTGCAGTTGTTACTCGCTTTGGCGTTCTTTTCTGTACACGTCTCCTTTGCCTTTGAACTTCAACAACATTCTCGGTTTTCCAATACCACTTCAAAATTGCTTTCCGCTGTTCAAACGATAATCTTGGCTCCATTTTGTTGTAACAACGCTAGCACACGTAATGTGAGTCACATCTATTTACAGAACATCATAAGACAATCTTGGCTTCATTTGTTCGTTGTTGATTTACCTGTCACTTAGCAACGCTATCATAATGTGAGTCATCTGTTTACAGAACATCATACTATACATTACTGTTGTTTTTCGGTTCAACTTTGAAATATATTAAATAGATATCTACTGTGAATGTGTGTATACATTTTTTGGCACCCTTGGCATATATGACGCAAGGACACCCCACAACCCACGAATAGTGAATTGTTTCTTTGTTTGATTAATGGGAAAGGAATTAGGAGTTAAAGCCTAAGATATAATGTAAAGAGAGCACTATTTAAATCCGTAACATAATCTTCACATATATAGGGACAAAGGCGAAATCTAATAATAGCATAGTTCAAATTACCTTACAATAACAATTTCAAAACAAACCTAAATGCAAGAATTTCAGTTAAGGAGCCGAAATATAAGCAAAATTGTCTACAACCGATGCAACATACGTGATAATAAATTTAATAGCCGATACTCCGCCCTACTTACATACCCACGGAGGAACGAGGCTACAACCAGGATGACATGCAACACGGCCAGGCGAGAGGCGCCATCACCCCCTCCCTTATTCCACCTTCCCCCAAAGACATGCTTGCAGAAGTAGCTGCGTGCAAGATGGCGGTAGCATGGCAAAGTAGAGTCAGAACGTCAAGCGGGAGAAAACGTAGTGCTATAATTGAAGCAGCAGGACACGACTACGTGCCACACATAAGCAGCCCCCAAGAATCTGGAGCTTAAAACACTACTAGTCAAAGAATAGTATCATAAAGAGACTGGGCTTGTTTTATTGGTTGCATACTTCTGTGGAGAGTAGGGGGGAAAAATAATAAATCAAGAATTCACTGAGTAGCCATAGGTAGTTTCTCACTATCTCCCATATTTACTTGCCTTATTTCAGTAGTTTGACTAAAATTTTCGGTAACAATTGTAAAAAAGTTTAAATCAACTTTCAGCTAAAGTAATCAAAGGAACTGTGAAAGAAATCGGAAACAAGCTGTACAGCTAAAGTGTTGTATGAAAGAACCCTATTTCTTAACTCATGTCTACATCACCTATAAGAAAAAAAATCTGTTATGTAAGCATGGCAGGGAACCGTGCTTCGATCTCAAATACTCTTATGTTTTTATGCACCTGGCTACGGTTCATTACATTTCTTTTTGCTCATCCAAAATAAGCAGCTAGCCCTAAACTAAGAGTTTATGAACAGCTGAGGGCACTGCAACAAGGAGAGTGTACAATTTATCATCAGCATCATAACGTCCACCGATCCTAAGAAATTTGGCTTTGGAGGGATGGATAAAAAAACTAAACGGCCTTAACCAATCTCAGAATAAATAGCGGCCAAGATGGGAAATCCTAGGCAAGTATTGCTGCACAGGATGAAACCCTTTTGGTGGATATTGGGAACTATCCCTTTCCTTCTTGTGTTAAAACGATTTTATTAGAATGAAACTTTTCAATAGTATCTATTTAATATGTTTCAAAGTTGGACCGAAAAAACAACAGTAATGTGTAGTATGATGTTCTGTAAACAAATGTGACTCACATACATTATGATAGCGTTGCTACGTGACAGGTAACTCAACAATGAACAAATGAAGCCAAGATTATCATAAATCAATAACGAATAAATGAAGCCAAGATTATCGTATGACGTTCTGTAAACAGATGTGACTTACATTACTTATGCTACCGTTGCTACAACAAAATGGAGTCAAGATTATCGCTTGAACAGCGGAGAGCAATTTTGAAGTGGAATTGGAAAACCGAGAATGTTGTTGAACTTCAAAGGCAATGGAGACGTGTGTACAGAACAGAACCGCCAACGCGAGTAAAAACTGCACGCATTCGAGGCAAATTTGAGACTCGTGGTACCGTATGCAACAGGATGGTACAGCACATTACCACCGAGATGTGCGTTCTTACCTTGATGACAACCTTCAAAGGCACTGGATAGGACGAAGAGGTCCGACTGAGTTTCCACCGCGTTTTCAGGATCTAACACCGTTGGACTTCTACCTATGGGGAACTCTTAAGAACGTTGTATACCGTAGAAAACCAGCTACACTGACAGCACTTCGGGAAGAAATTGAAACGGAAAGTGCTGCAATCGCTGAGGACACTTTCGCAAACATTGCTCAATCAGTAGTTCAACGTACTCAGAAGTGTATCGACGCCGATGGTGGGCATTTTGAGCAACTGTTGTAACTGTAAAAGTGTAAGATGATTAGTGTTTGTCATTTTCTGTTTGTGTGAATTCAGTTTTGTTATGTTAACACAGTTTTTTCTTTGCTTGAAGTGTGTATACATTTCTGGCACCCCTCTGTACGTTTAAACCTTATAAATAACTACAGATTTTACGTAAAAATACACCTTTGCTTAGAAATGTGTTTATGTCACAACTTTAAAAATGTATAGAAAATTAATTTTATTCGTTTTTGTCCTCGTCTTCTTTTACTACAGAAGAAGAAGAAGAAGAAGAAGAAGAAGAAGAAGAAGAAAGGAAAAGAAGGAAAGAAGGAGAGAGAGAGAAAAAGAGAGAGAGAGAAAGAGAGAGAGAAAGAGAGAGAGAAAGAAAGAGAGAAAGGAAGGAAGGGAGGGAGGGAGGAAGGAAGGGAGGAAGGACTCTCATTGCATTCGCCAAACAAAACCTGATACCATGGAAGCCAACAACTTCGCGCTTTCTTTGCTGCAAGATGGAAAAGAAGTCATTGCTCCACCTAAAATTACCAAAAATCACACTTACACAGTTCGGAATACATGCAAACGTATAGTGTTAAACGCGCACGAATTTTCGCGTATCATTATTATTTCCTTTAGGTGTTACGTTCCAACATTACAGTTTCCCATTTCATTTCACTGAATGTGAAAAACTATTATTATGCTTCCAACAACGTTTATTTTTGGCGCTCGATGGCTTGTTTCTGTTCGTTAAGGCTCTTCCATCTGCCTTCTTTTGTTGAAGTCACACACCACACTTCTCTTGGAACTGACTCTCTTTTCTCCTCTGAGGTTTGTGAAAGAACCATGACAACCCATATTTCGTCTGATAGTATGGGTAAATCAACTGGTCACTGACTCACTCCACAACAGCTTGCTCTTTGTATCGTGTACTATGCAAAATTGACCAGTGCTAACACGGACCCAGCGATCTTTTAGATGTTAGTACAACTTTGCAGGGGGGCCCAAATTTTCTCCATTATACCACTGCACATAATATTTTACCATCATCCATATGCAGATAACAGAGCTAGTAGTATAGTCATCCTCAAAGAAAAACAGTTTTGGGATACAGAAACTTGTCTATCTAATAAAGAATACATGAATTTCAAGTTTCTAAGGGATAAATATATGTTATTAAATAATCTTTTTTACATTCATAATTGTTCCTGTATTCACTAGGATCTTGGTCCAAAGATGCCATGCAGAAGATGAATCTGTTATAAATCCTGTATTCTTCAAACAGCCTTACTGATGATTTTTCCATGGTTTATAATATAGTCACCATGTAGCTTCAGCACTGATTCTTGGAGCAAAAGATTGTGGAATAAAATATCCATTTTCATTAAAACACAATGTCTTAAGTACTTACTACACTGAATCCAATTGTATATTTGTGTAACAATTAAATTTTAATTTTAATTGCTCTTCAGGCTCTACAAATGCTGGAATTCCTAGAACTGAATTCCATTCTTGGTGTGGCACATTTTACATTTTACAACCATACAATGGGCCCAGCAGTGGGATGTATCTTGGAGGACTACATGGCAAAGGGAGCTGTAACACTCTTACCTTGGCAGCTCAACATGGTCTCACAAAAGGAAATTCGCACAGAAGGATTATTTGCTGCTCTCAATGATTGTCTTTACCGCAGCATGTATCGATATTCTCACACAGCCCTCATAGATCTGGATGAGTATATCATTCCACGTCATAATGACACACTCCTGCAGCTAATCAAGTATGTATCTATCAGTTTATAAATCATTTCTAATATTTATTTTACATTAATAAAATTATGTAGTATAGGGAATTATTCACAGCCAGGTTATGTATTTACTTTGTGACCAAATATCTTTAATACATAAATGCAATATAGCAAGTTGTGCATAGCACATAGCTAACCAGCTAACACATCCTGAAACATTCTAAATAAAAATAAAAATGTAAACTAAAATTGATACAATGGACTATTTTGGTAAATCTCAATCTGAATTAATTTACACATTTATTATTCATAGAACATGACGGTAATGCTGAACAACATATGTGGTTCAGTCTAAAATTAATGCATCTAATTTTACTGTAATTGTATAGGTGTTATTAAAGCATTATTTAATGCATGAATGTAAGAGATGCCTTTACTAACACATGTATGCAACAAGCAATTATCTTGGCAAAAGCATTAAGCATAGTACATGGGCAAGTAAATCGAATTTACATAAAGAAAGAAAAAATGACGGTTTAACCTTGGTTTTTAATGATGACTAGAGAAAGTTCTATAACAAACCAATTACAAAGTGCTTACCACCAATGAGGTATTATTACAGATGCGTTGTGCAAATATTATGCTGCTGCAAAACTGCTATTTTACATTGGAGGCAAGCATAGAAGAATGAAAGCCCCCATTTGTGTTTAAAATAGGATGAAAGATCTTTGATTGCCCTTTACTAGTGCTGAACTTGAGTTAGCTCTCTCTATCTTGAAACCTAAGGTATCTCCTGGATCTGATGATATTTTCATTAAGTTCATAATACACTTGGGCAAAAGGGCAAAATTAATATTGTTAACTTTCCTGAATTTAACATGGGGAAATAATGCATTTCATATTTGGCATAGAGCCAAAATTATGTCATTAAGAAAGAACATCAGGCCCGCTCTTCATGTTAGCAGCGACCAAGCAATTGTACTGACTAGCGTTAGCTGTAAAGTGGTAAAAATAATAATTATTAATATAATTTATTCAAAAATTCAAATGCCTTTAAAAATCCACAAAGTGCTTTCAGGAAAGCCATAGAACATGTTGTGAGCTTGTATCAAAAGATAAGAACAGTTTTCATTGCAATATGTCATGTGGATTTCAAGGATGCTTTTGATTAAGTTGGAAGATAGCTGCTATTTGCAAACTTGCCCTTTTTGGCATACAAGGAAATGGTGAAGTAGATAAAAGGTATCTAATTGTCTAGCAAAATATGCATTTGATTTTGTAACATTTATCCTGGCATACCATCAATCAGAGTCTATCTTAGAGAGCTGTTCTATCTTGCCTGTTTTTTAATGTGATAACTAACAATATACTAGTCACAATGCAGAGCATACTCTTTTATTTACTTGTAATTTACTTATTTGGCTTTCAGCTCTAACACCACTAGCCTTCAGGGCTGTTTCAACAGCATTCTTTTATGGTCAGATGCAAATAAAATGACTGTCAATGTTAAAAAGACAGCGTTTTAACTTTTTACTCTATCCACAAAACTGCCTAAGATCTAGTTAAAGCACAACAATTTGCAGATAGCCCGAAGTAATTTAACAAAATATTTGGCAGTATATGTCAATCAGAAACTGCATTTAACTCATACAATGAAGATACTCGTAAGTATCTTCATTGCATGTACTCGTAAGTACACTTATTTGAATGAAGATACTGTTTGGAAAAACAATCTTTTTCGGTTTCTCAAGCAGCTCTCACCAGTGAAACTAGGCACTTTATAACATAATCTAAATATTACTTATAAATCACATGTTCATCCTCCCTTGGAGTACAGAAATGAACTCACTGACATTGTCAGTTACAGCAAAAGGCACTTAAATAAAGTATAAAATATAGAACAGATTAATGATTTGGTATTGGTCAACAAAATGAAATTAATTAAAACATTTTTAAAAAAGAAACTTATTTTAAAAAATATATGGAACTAACACAGTGAAGCCAAGTCATATGAATAAAATTATGTGATATATGTAATATTAAACATTCGTATTGCTTCACTTACTTGTGTGATATTTGGAACCGGCTTCGAAGACCTTCATCTTCATCCTCAGCCAAGGGTATGACTGATTGGAGAATCCAATGGCTCTGTCAAGATGAAGCACCACCCTGGTGGTGTTTTTATGTATTTAAAATTAGTATTTTCTACCTTTGGAATACCAAAGTTATCTCTATATTTATGCATGTAAATTTTTTCCCAAGTATCCAGTTCTATATGTCCCTGAGTCTCTTTTAATAAATCCACCATCTTCACAAATTCGTGGTTTTTTGTCCAAAAATGATATGCCACAGCTGATCTGTCTGATATTTTATGTTCCAGAAATGCTCTTCTAAACGTGTGCCTATATTTCTCTTTGTTTTTCCAACATAGAGTTTCACAATTTGCACATGTTATTCTGTAAATATCTGCTTCTTTCTCTTGTGGGGTGTGTACAGCTATTTTATCTTTCAAGATGTTTCCTAGATTAAATCTGTTGATGGGTGCTAATTTTATATTGAAACCTTTAAAACTATTTTGAAATTTTTTCATTGCTTTTGGATGATATGTAAATTTTTTAAAAATTGGTTTTTCTATATCTGCTGATAATGTGATGATATCTCTGATAAGTTTTTTCCTTTTAAATCTTTCCACTTTTTTATGTACCAGATCTTTATTAAAGCCATTTAAAATTGCCACTTCTTCTATTTTCTTGTATTATTTTTATACTCTTCTTTATTAATTGGTAAATTAACCAAACGATATGTCAAGTTGTTGAAAACTACACGTTTGTGTGTCAAAGTGTTAAAACCATCTGCCTTGATATGATTATCTGTATGGGTATGTTTCCTATATATCCCAAACCTCAGATTCTCATAGTTCTTCATAATTTTATATCTAAAATGGTAACATATTATCATTTTCTATTTCATATGTAAATGAACAATGTTTCAGTTTTTTCATTGATCACCACTGTAAGCTCTAATAGACAATGTCATTAATGGTATATTTAAAGCAGCAATTATCTTGAAACTGTACTACATCTCTATATATGGCATTAGTATAAAATTAGTGTTAGATTCGTTAAGTTCCTAAAAGTATTAGATATATAGAAGGAATGAATTTATATTTATTTTTGCTACCAAAAGCATAGCATATCCATTTTTACTTAAATGCTCAAACCTTATATGCATATGCATTAAATTGTTTTAAGTGTTTCAATATATGTTAGAGCATTTTTTAAACATAATACTAATCATTTACCTTTCAAATCATCTAAGAAACAATAGTTTTGGTGAATGTAAGCCATTAAATATAATCCTGATAAATTCTATAGTATTTTGGCTAGTGGTTTGCTCCTTTCATTTTTTATCTAATATATAATTTTGATGTTCATTCATTATTCAGTTATTATTTTAGAAGTTTGGTCAATGATTCAACTTTTACTTACAAATAATATTACAATTAGATATGCATTTCTATAAAGAAATTATACTTCATTACTTAATAGTTTCAGGCTGAATCTATAGGTGAGATATAATTATACCATATATATATATATCTGGCAGTAAGCATCCTTGTGCTCACCACAATAACCAACTCAAGGCCAGTGTGTTAGATACTATCAGTGATCAGTGGATCAAAATAGATTCGTGTACATTCTGATGACTCAAAAGCACAGAAACTAACTTAAAACCATAATAAATTAAATTAAATTAGTAGAATAAGTGTTAAATTTTCAATTTAAAATTGCAAACTTGCCAGAAAATACTTGCCTTTCCAAAATTTATGTTTTATATATTTATTTTTTGCCACAAAACTACTTTACAGCATCTAAACATATGTTGATTTACATATTGTAACTCTGTTTCCAAAATGGTGATTACTTCTCCTCATATGTTAAAAGCTTATCTAATGTTCTCAAATATTTTATTTATTTACTCTTATCTTTCAAACTGCTCATAAATAAAAGCTGTCCACAGTACCACACTTGCTGAGCAGGGCAGTGCATGCCTGACTCTACTATGTAAAGATCTAAACAAATGCATGGCAAGGTATTTTCCTACATTGTGCTTGCAGTAACCCTATTTATTTTACATATGTACACAGAATAGGTAACTGATATTTCAACAGTTGCTGAGATCTTCCTGGCAAATGGGCAAATTGCACATTGCCATAGATTCAGTGCTTGTGGAGGGGTAGCAGAACCTTAAAATATGGATTATGCAAGGTGCATTAGTACAAAGGAGTTGGTTAAGAGAATTAACAAGCCCATCATGCATCTATCAAACTTTAATGCTGACAAAAATATAAAAAGGAAAAAGAGAGGAATTATATGCAGCAAAAAATCATATTATTAACATTTTTGTTGGTTTTCTTGCTTTTAGGACATTAATATTTAATATTAAGTATTATTTAATTTATCCATATAAATGACAGAAGTGATATCAAAAGTTTGATTCAGAGGCTTCATTAATTTAATATAGTGCACTCTTTTCTGACATATCCTGTTACAAAATAAATGCAATAAGGCAAGAAACTTAGAGAATATTATTACTATTTTCAGATGGCTGGGGACAAGGCTCAATACTCGTACAACAGGATCTTATTCGTTCCAGAATGCTTTCTTTTATTTACAATGGGGAGATGACCCAAGTATGTCACCAGAGGAGGGAGGTTTAGTGACCTTACGCAAAACACGACGACGTAGCAAGCTGCATCCCCACAAACAACGTTCAAAGTACCTGTGTCGACCAGAGTTTGTTGTGGAGGCAGGCAACCATTTCATTTGGGAATTTGTTCCTGGGCATGGCACCCTCAATGTACCTCCAGATGCTGCAATACTACACCACTACCGTGTCTGTGAATTTGGTGGCAATGATTGTATCAAAACAGCATTTGTTGTGGATCGTACTGCCTATCGCTACCGTGACCGGCTGCTTGCCAGAATCAAGTCACGTTGGCAAGCATTGCAATCTAAATGTGGATTATCTGATTTTCCTACAGGGCCAACCATGCCTGCCACTGGTACTGGCAATAGTACTAAGTCAAAGACACAACAAAAAGTATCTGTTATGCATAGCTAGCAATAACTGGAGAACAAGTAATATCAATAACAATGTGATACATGTTGGTTGACCAACATTTTTAATGAGAATGGACTCAGTTTTTTTATGTTTTTAATTGCCCAGAAGCAATAGTGTAAAAGACATATTTATTGCAGTAAATTGCTCATCAAAGTGTTAATCTTTAAATATAATGATGAGATACTCATATTTAACCAAAGTATTTCTATCTTTGTCAGCCTGCACATGTACACAAATACACACACACACACACACACAACACACATGTGCATATTCCATCTATAACGAAGGCATTAAATCATGTAAAAAAAAAAAAAAAAGAATAAAAGAATAGGTAATGCAGTGAAAGAAAGGTTATCCCTAAGTAAATACAGACTACAAAGTCTTTCATTAATGTTAACTATTACAAAAAAATTTTTATTGTATTTACTATAGCAAACACAGTAGAATGCCGTCCTTTCCTTGTTTGCACTCCCATTAGAAACCATTGCTAGAGTAGTAGTGATAGTTCTAGTAATAGTATTAGTGAAAGTAGCAGTAGTGGTGATGGTAGTATGGTCATAATAGTAATATTATTAGTACTAGTAATGGTGATGGTAGATAGTAGTAGCGAAGCAGCAGCAGTAACAGTAATAGTAGTAGAGTAGTAGTAGTGGTGGTGGTGGTAGTAATTATAATTATAATTTATTCTTATATTCAATTGTAATAAGAATAAAATTAGTTATAATAATAGTAATAATATGTGACAAAGAGAATGTAACAGCCAAGACTGATAGACCACAGAAGCCCTTTGCTCAGTTATTTCTGACATTATGCTACTATAGCTTCTTAAATGTTGTTACTAAGATGGGTCACTATTTTCACTGGACAGCTTTACTGATAAAAATTTAATTTCCTCATAGAACTCAGAACAGCACTTATTTATACTTAGTGATTCAAACTTTGACACCTAAGATAGCAGAAGTAAAGAATGAGTCAGATTAGAATACTTCATTGTTTTTCACTCGTGATATTAAGAGTCATGTGATTTTTAATTCAAATCTCAAAGTGTCTCACAAATAATTAAGCCTATATCTGTTATTGACAATGACAATTGAATTTAAAAAGAAAAGTAAACATGCTCATTTTCATTTAAAAAATATCAAATAACAACAGTTTCTCTAGAATACAAAACACAAAACAATTTCTTCCCCTTATCTTCTTCCCTCTCTGCCTATTCTCTTGTTATTTAGCTTAGAGTGCTTTACTTATTGGTAACTGATAGTTAACATTACCTGAATGCAGAATTTGCAAACAGTGTTTTATCCTTTATGTACATTTTGCATGCATTTTTTATTTTTAAAAACTATAGTTTATGTAGAAATTCATTTTGCCTTATTAAATGGCTTTTCTTTTAGTGATACTTCATATATGCAGTAATTCTTCCTTTTTCTAATAAAACACAGATCTCATTTTCCTCACAGTTTTAATTCACAAGATATTTGCTCTTTGGAATTCAAAAATGTTTACCTAAGTTTCTTTCTATAGTTAGTGCTTTAGATTTGCATGATACTTCTATTCTTCCCCTTTAATACCAATTTTTCTCTTAATATAAAATGTAAACTAATATAATCTCATCTAAACCCTGTCCTAATAAATATATATATATATATATATATATATATATATATATATATATATATATATTTGTTCAGGATATTCTAAGAAGTACTGATCAGGAAAGATTATACAGATGATAGTTACATGTGATGAAAGAAGTTTTCATATTACAGGAAAGTGAAAGTCTTGAGGGGACTGGGTAGTTACAGGGCTGCTTCTTGTCTCAGAATATATACATTTTTAAGCCTCTGTATTTTTCGAACTACTATAGATAATTATATGATTTTTGAAACAATTAAAGCTAACTAAAAATATGTTAATGCATATGGTATGAAATAATTACTTTCACATGTTAATTTTTGAAGCTTTTTCCATTGGCTCTGCACCAATTTTTTATTTAGCTTACACTTATTCAGGTGCATGTTTCTCAGAAACTTTTCACATACAACTGTCAAATTTTTATAAGTTGTTGTAAACTACATTTCCAACAATTTCTACCACAAATTTGATCAATATGTCATATATTAGTTAAAGAAAAAACTGTTGTAATGTTGCTGTTCAGAAAATGTTTACTTTTTCAATAAAAAACTAAATGACATTGATTCATAATTGTTGCTCAAAATTGTACTATTTATCACTAAAAATGTGCATTAAAACTTCATTAAAATATCAAACAGTTTCTGAGAAAAGTGCACTTGAAGTATTAAAAATTCAACCTATGGGAAATTGGTGTTAAAGTGAACATGCATAAATATAAGTGACTCACTACTTCAAAACTTTCCAGATCCATAATCCTTATCATTTGCACTCTCTTTAGTCTCCCTACTTTGTTTCAGTAGTATTCTTTTTGCTCTGACTTGTATGGTCATCATTCCTCCTGTTTTTCAGCTTCCATGACACATTGTTTGTCGACTTCTTGAAGAATTGTCTTCATGTTGCCAAAAATTTTTATTCCTAAATGATTCAATACTTTAATTCTGCTGCTATCCATCACTAAAAGTGATTACAGCATCCAGGACACCCAATCTTAAGTGGTAGAACACACATGAATAGTTATGGGGATGTGTTCCCATTATGAGAACTTTTGTTTGAGTTTTGAGATCACCCATGGAGACACTTCTCTAAAAGTTCTTGTTTACAGAGATCCCTAAAGAATGGCTTTGTTGCAAGTAGCACAGTTTTGCAAGAGAATAAGGATCTATGTACTTTGATAGCTGATGCATTTATCAGAACCTACAGGACACAAACCATGAGGAAGAGTCAATTGGATATGAAAGTACACTGCCCAAATAGGCTTTTTCATTTCTCTTACAGTATTCTTTGCAATTTTTCTTATTTTCAGTCCATAATAGAGTTGGAGAAGTCAATTTCTCAATCTGTGAGTCTGCCTGGATCAGAAATTGGCTTTTCACATGACAATAATTTTCTTGCCAGTGATATCTTCCAGCTTTGAAGACAGCACCCCATCCTCTTCTATGACCTATGCATTCTAATTTATTTATCATCACATTATTTTCTTTCAAAACACTTTAAAAATCTATCACTCATATGCCAAAGAGAATTAATTAAACAACATTACAAATGTAGCTATTAGTGCAGCATGCTTATTGTGGGCGTGGCAAGTGTGCTGCTATTTTTAAATATCAAATTTAAAGTCTTTTGGCACCAAATTGATATAATAATGTATATATTGTTGAAAAGCTGAAACTTTCTACTTTTTTTAAGACAAAAACCCATCAACTTCCCAGTCCCATTAAGATAATGCACAAGAAGTGAACTTCAATTGACATAGTCTAATGGTATAGCTCAATGACTTTCTCTAAGATGAGCCATGCAATTGCATAAATTCATGGAAAGCAAGTTAATGAGGTGGTAGGAAACAATTTTTATAGCGGGAAGACTAGTACAAAGCACAGCATAATATTTTAGGTATTAATGGAAGATTTTACACCACTTGGTTCATAATGTTAAAATATCCAAAGGGCCTATCTATACAGTTTCTTAATTAATAATTTTGACTACAGAACTGCAACATCTTCTATGAATATTTAAAAGTTATTAGTGGATATATTTAAAGGTTCCTGCTATAATATAAGGATTCTGGATCCCTTGTATGCAGTACCCAAAATAACCAGCAACACAACAGCACTTTTCAATAACAGAAGAAAGAAAGGGAAAAAAATATAGCAGTTTTAGACATGCAATAATTTTGATGAAATTTTCATCGTCTTCTAATAGCATCATAGATGCAGTGTGTAGAGTAGCATGCATGGTAATGCCGCACTCATGGCTTCACACTTTACAATCCATATCAAATATTAACCATGATAATGTGGCAGTCACCTATGTGGATAGTAGTTAGAGTGAATTAACTACTACTGCATGAAGAGCAAGCAAAATATTCTTACATTTAAACAGAAGTTGGAGCTAATGGATAAAATGGAAAATGGTGTTAGTAGGAAACAGTTAGTAGAAATCATTGCATACTACAACTTTGCCTTCATTGTCACAATCGGTTGTTATATTAGTTATCCTGATCTTGACATGTTGCCACCAATTAATATTCTCTTCAGGTATGGCAAATTTATCATGCTTTTATTATGAACTAACAGATGTATGTAGTGTTCAATACTAAAAAATTATTGCTTGTATTTCAAAATTTCATTTTTAAAAATCCACATAAAAATGCTCAATTTCTGCAAGGAAAAAAATGTTTGTTCAGCATGTCATTTCATAACCTATAAAAGTGTTTCCCATTTTTCTGGTAAAATAGGTTATTCAGCTCTGGCTTTGTGTCCCATAGTTGCCAAATACCAATCATGTGTGTCAGTTTTAAATGTAAAATTCTTGCAAAACCAAACTTGAAGCAGAATATTACTTTAAAAGGAACATCATTACCAACAGTGAATGTGAAGGGGTCAGGCAACTTAGTAATAAACCTTCATTTTTTTTATCAAATTGCCCTAAATACATTATTGCGCTTTGGGGGACCAATTCTGAGTATTAGCAGTAAAAAACTATGAAATGTATCAACAGGTGTTGCTTGAATGTCACTCTGGTGTGTTGCATCTTTGAATAGAATTCTTATGCCTGGGAGCAATAAAGTCATAGCTCTCAATGTCAGATGGCTGAAAATGTGAATATATGTTCCTAAAGTCAGAAAAAATGGCCTTACTCTGATAGGGTTATTCCTTAACTATTTAACAGTAAAAACAATGCCATCAGAAGAGGTAAGTAGTTGTCTCATATATAACATCAATATGAGGTTGGATATTATTATTATTATTATTATTATTATTATTATTATTATTATTATTATTGTTGTTGTTGTTGTTGTTGTTGTTGTTGTTGTTGTTAATTTACTTTGAATAAATAATAGGATCTAATTTATATTTTATATAATTAATAATTATTTAAACTTAAATATAGAATGATAATTTCCTGCTCATCATTACAATGGAATACTTAATTTCTGTGGATTATGATTGCATTGCAAGAAAATAAAAGTATGTCCTTAGGAGTTAGAATATTATTGTATCTAACCTGTTTGAAAATGTAAATAATTCACTTTAGGGCATATTTGTTTTATATTTTATTGTTTTTAGATAGAAATAAAATTCAATAAATTTAAATATTAACAAATTCACACTTTAGTGGGTATCTTTTTCTCCTATTATAGAATGAAGACCTAGATAAATCGGGATGTTCTATACTGAGCAGATCCCCTCATCTATCTCCAGTGAAAATACATGAAAAAAAATGGTTAAGAAAAAGGCAAGAGACAGAAACATACAAAGAAGAAATGAAGGAAGAGAATATAAGTCAAACAAAACCAAGAAAATTGTTCCTAGCTGTACTAAAGGCAAGGTAAGCAGGTGTCCTCTTATCCTCTCAAATGTAATGAAAAATTTGAATCTCTTAAAGAACACATATATCACAAATTCTGGAATTTGGCAGATTTTGATAAAAATGCATTGTATGGAAGCTGCACTAATAAAAAAAAATGGTGTTAAAAATCAATAACCAGATCACTATTGTCTACAGATTTTTTTCACCTGTAATGTTTACATTGATGATTTGAAGATTCCAGTTTGTAAGCAAACTTTTTTGGGATTAATGGACTTAAAAATTGTGTTTAATAAGTCAATAATTTGACTAAAAGTATCAAAGCTGGGGTTCCTGCTAATGATTAGTGCAAAAAACATCAGAACTGTCCAAACAGACTACCAAAAGATGCCATAAAAGAGATTCATGAGATAATGGCAGTCTACCAAAGTATCAGTCACTTTACAGTAAATGTGAGAATTCAAATTGTCATCCTCGGCATGTGATCTGAATATTTCTTCTCCGTACAAAGATTTTTATTTACCATATTGCGAGGAGAAAGAGTTTCCTAAGGTTTATGAAGATAGGTATTGACATATTTTTAATGAATTTGATATTGAATTTAAAGTTCAAAAAATTGATACATGCAAAAATATGTAATACTTTAAACATTATTCTCTATGAAAATTCACTAACAGAGGAAAAAATAAGGCAAAGTTGGAACATGAACTGCACCTAAGGAGAGCTACAGAAATGAGAAAAAAAATTAGATCACTTTACTGAACAGACAAAATTGAACTCTATAGAAGAGCATGTTACAAGTGTAGATCTACAACAGACACTTCCAACACCAAAACTTACCACTGTACCAGCATTTTACTTGAGGAAACTTTGGATGTACAATGTGGGCATTCATGATTGTGGCAAAGTCACAAAACTAATAGTTTTTTCTGATAATAGAAAGAAACAGAATAAAGCGGTAACATTATAGCACTTTGGGATTACATGTTAAATATGAAAAATTTTAAAGAAAGAGAACATTATTTCTTGATCACAGGCCATACACATCTGCTCTCTGACATATTTTGGAAACATAGAAAAATTTCATGAGAAATTATCAATATTTCTGTTCTTCAAAACAACATAAATGCAATGAAAAAGCACTGTGATGATGGAACGACTCGGGTTTCTTTATGACCGTGCATTTAGATTTGAAGATAACTCCTTTTGTTATGTATGTGAAGCATGCAGTTCAATGCAATTTCTCTTTGGAAATGGGAGAAGGGTCATTGGCAACTACAATCTGCATCAGAGGTATGTAAAACTGTGAGCTTAAGGATCTACAGGAATTTTTACCTTTCATACCAAGTATAAACCAATATTTTTACAACTCTTAGATGTTCAGGTGTTTCAGTGATGAAAATGCATCAGAGTTACTAGACTAAATACCTTAAGTCAGAGCTAAAATATGAAATATCTTTTTTCTTGCAACTTTAGATATGTTTATAATGCATTCCATTTGTATAATTAAAGGTGTTACATTTTAAGAGTAGTTTTAAATAGTGAGAATTTTCACAGTGAAATATAGTATTATTTTGCAATTTTTGGTGAAATATTCACTCAAATTTCACTAAATTTTATTCCACTTACTTGGACATGTCTTGAAGGCTGTTGTCTTCATCATCAACATGGTTCTACTGCCAGCTTCCCAGCATGGTACTGAGATGTTCCTCTGTAGAATTTATGTGTTTATTGATGAGCTTACTGATATTTAGAACATCAAAATTAGCTACATTTTCTTTATTAAAATATAAATTGGAACTTGCACAGTGAAGTTAATCATATAAGATATCATTGTATGATGTTGAACTACACACTCTTAATGCTTCACTTACTTGTCATAATGTATGGAACCAGTTTCGAGAACATTTTGTTCTCATCTTCAGTCAAGCAAAAGTTCAACTCACATTTTCTTTGTTTTTTATGAGTATATTTTCCCACACTGTTAATTGTATAGGTTTTTGAAAAACTGTTAAGAGTTTTGGTTCACTTTGGAATTCATGTTTTTTTTTTTTTTTTTTTTTTTTTTTTTTTTTTTTTTTTTTTTGCCAGAAATGGTATGCTATTGCTTATTTTTCTGTGTGTTTATATTTTATATTTCTCATCTGTTCCTTAAACCATAGGGTATTGTTTCTTTTCATTTTGCCTATATTTCATATTGAAGTCTTTGTGCAACTGATTTCTTAAATGTCTGATTGCTATCCTGGAGGAATTTTGTCTTTTGTGTTGGCTTTGAGGAGGTTTTTTTAAACTATTATTTTGGTTCCAGTAAACAAATGCAGTTTAAGAAAACTCCTAAAAAGCCAACACAAAATACAAAATTATGCCAGGATAACAACCAGACATTTACGAAATCATATGCAAAGACTGCAGTATGAAATATGTAGGGCAAAATAAAAAGAAATAATAACCGAATACAAGGGAAATATAAAATACCACAGAGAAATCAGCAAGAGCATACCATTTCTGGCAAAATAAACCATGAATTCCAAAATGAACCAAAACTCTTAAAGGTTCTTCAAAAACCCATAGAATTAACAATATAGGAAAATACATTTATAAAAAAAACATAGGCATTTACTTAATTATGATTCTTCCTAACAACAGTAAGTTCATCATTAAATTCATAAAATCAGAGCTACATCTCAATACCATGCTTGCAAGCTGCCAGTGAAACCATTTTGATGATGCATGCAACAGCCTTCAAAACATGTCCAAGTAAGTAGGACAAAATTAGTAAAATATGAGTGATTACTTCTTAAAAAATTACAAAATTATTAAAATGTAAGTTGAATAATAAACCATTAAATGTATTTTTGATGGAACATAATGATATTCTACAAATTCAAAAACAGTGACTTGATTTTATGAAATGCCATATAAAATAGGTAAATAAAAGCAATGTCACTCAACTTCTTTACAACTTTATTAATAAAAATTGAGCGCTTGGATAAAATTGCACTTGAAGAACTAAGTAAAAGAATATGTAATTTGTGGATTTTGTCATACTTTAATTTTTCTATAGCTTAAAATTAACAAAACGAGGATTATCACTATGATGCTGTGACTCTCCGTATGTGGTTCAATCGTTCTAAAAATTATAACTCTCTCTCCATACATACATATACACACACACACAAGGTGTTAGAAAAATTATGGTAAAAAACTAATGGATGAAAGAGTAAACTAAAATAAGCAAAAAATTTCTAGTGAATATAGTTCACAAATTACTCATTTGAGAGATAATGGAAATTAATTTTGTTGGCCGAGGCCCTACTGAACCAAGAGCATGGATACTGACTTTGTGAAGGCTTAATACCAAGAAAAGAACCACCTCCTTGGTCTAGTGATTAGTATTGCTGACTACAGGCCTAGAGGTGTGGGTTCGATTCCTGGGACCTACTTAGGCATTTTTCTAAGTTACGGAGATATGGAACCCAACTGATGACATTTGGGAAGCAGCCTGATGGAGAGGTGGCATTCTCAATCATGAAAACTATGTGATAGGAGACTTGCAGGGTGCTGGCATGCTGATCACATGCCCCCCTGAAATACTGACCTCTATCAATGGAGTCATAAGTTGGAGGTAGAGGATCCAGAGGTCGCCACGACAGGCCAAGGCTCACTCTGGGCTCTAGTGCCAAATGAGAAGAGAAGAATACCAACAAAAACTGTACTTTTATTTCATTTATCAATAAAGAGACTGTAAAATTCATAAACTTTGATTTCAACAGCACAGAAATGTGATTGAGCATGAACAAAATAAACTTTTATTTGAACAGCGAAATTTATGCTAATGCACTGTACTAATGAACATCAAGTGAAGACTTTAACAGCAGGTTGTTCAAAATACTGACAATGCACTTGAATGCAACTCTGACTCCTCTCCACAGAGATCTGCAAATGTGCTACGGCAATCCTTCATTTGGAAAGCATCTATAATCCAATGCTACAATTCTTCAGGCGTGTCCATTGTATAAACTACTTTTACATACCCATGCACAAAAATCCAAAGGATTTATAGTTTCTGATCTGGCAGACCACATCTTCTACATAACCACCGTTCACCATATCATCTGTTTAAATATGATCTCATGCATAGAAGGAAATGTGCTGGTGTACCATCATGCATAAACCATATATGCTGGCATTGTTGAAATGGAACATCTTCCAGTATATTTTGCAGGTATGGATCTTGTTAGTTTAAGAGAAAATGTGGTCTAATTGAATAGTTGCCAAGTATTCCTGCTCAGACATTGAATGTTAAATGTTGATGACAAGCCTTTTGCTATGCCGTAATTAACTTTGGCACAACATGACAGTTGTGGAAATTAAAAATATTGTCATGGGAAAAACAGCTTTGTCTCTAAACAAAATGTTGATTAAATACTGGGGTCTAGGGCATTCTGTTGTCTATTCTGGTAACAGAAAGTCACTCTGTCAATGAGAAGAAATTCAGTGCTTTTGAGCATGTGCTGGATATGGTATGGTACAGTAATTCCCCATGTAAGATTTGCCATGTAATGCTTGCTCTTATTTGCTCCTGCAATAGCAACCCTCCTAGTTGAAGTTCCTGGATTTACATCTGCACATTCTAATACCCTTTATTCTACATCAGGTGCTATGGATCTCAATCTACTTGGTTGTCCTTGGTTTGCATTTGTCCCATTTTCCTGAAGGCTTGGTGTATCCTAAAGAATGTTTGGCTAACAAACTGCCTTCTGTTAGGAAACAATTCTGCATACAAACATACCACCATGAGCACATTGCCATCAATGAAGTGCATGTCGATGTACTTTCTTTCCATGTTTACAAATCTTTTCATAAAATCATGAATATAACCATAATTTGCAATGTACATACCAACTTTAGAACAATCTATTGGTTGGTTTTTGTTTATTACTAAGGCTCAAGCAATGCTGGGAAAGGTAGGGCGAGAGTGCAGCATGCATATGAAGCAGAATGTAACTGATTTACAGTATGTAGGTGCCCAGTTCAGTGGCCAACCAATAAAATAAATGTCCTTATTTCGTAAATGGTAACTTGAAAACCCATATTTACTGGAACTCTTTTGCTTCTTTTAGTTTGTACTTCTCACCCATAAATATTTTACCATCATTTTTCAAACACCTTATATACACACACATACAGAGTATAAATGTATCTTTCATATCTGGTAACTATGGAACAACGTCAGTGCCGAACAACCTATTTTGCTGGTTAACTGGAAAATGCTTTTACAAATTTTGTAAAAACATACTGCATGAATATTTTTTCATGTGGAATTTTAGTATTTTTCATGTGGTTTTTAAAAGCGAAATTTTAAAAGGCAAACTTTATTTCCAGTACTTAACACATTCAACAGTTTATTCATAACAAAAACATACTTAAATTGCCATAGCTGATGAAAATGTTAATTGGTGGCCACATGATACTGAAATCAGGATAGCCAGCACCACAACTGATTGCAACTATTAAGATTTTTTTTTAATGGTGTTTAACGCCCATTTTTACTACTGAGGCACCACAGGCAGTGAAAACTGGTGATACATGAAATGAAATGATATATTGGGAAAGGATTTTTTATTATTTTTTTTTAAGGAAGGAAACATTCCAGGCCTAAGTTTAGGGTATCTCCCCAGCATTTGCCAGTTATGAAGACTGAGGAAAACCTGGAAAAAACCTCAGTCAGGGAGGATGGTCCTGGCAGGATTCAAACACCAGACTTCCTGCTCACAAGTCTGCGCCTTAATGACCTCGGCCAGCTGTGGTGGTAACTATGAAGATGATCAAGTTGTTCCATGTAATGTTTTTCTATTTACTGTGTCCTACTAATATTATTTTTCCATTTTACCCAATAATTCCAACTTCTATTTAAGTGTAAGAACATTTTGCTTGCACTTTACAGAATCTACCATGCAGCAGTAGGTTAATTTACTTTAGCTACCATCCACAGCTCAGACAGTATGCAACTGCCACACTATCATATTTGCTACTCTGATATGTTCTGCAAAGTGTAAAGTCATGCCCTGTTGGTATTTCCACACTTGTTGCTACTGTGAAGCCAAGCTACATCTATGACACTATTGAAAGAAAATGGAAATTTCACCAAAATTCTTACTTTTCTTATTGAAAAGTGCCATTATTTTGGTATTGTCAGTGATTTTGGGTGCTGGATATAAGGGATTTTACTATGTATAAAGTAGCTAAAAAGTAATAACTTGAGATTCAGAAATAAATAAAATACTGAAACTGTCACAAAAATAGAATTTCAACACATATACTTTCTAAAGTAATATTTACTTTTACCACCCTTGCTTGTTTAAGCCTTTGAAAAGGAGCATGTATCTGTTTAAAATATTATGCTATTTGTATGACTATTTAAGTGTTTTGTTGATTTCTGTACCTCTACACCTATAGTTCTTATTATTTTTAGCTATATTGCAATGCAAGTTAGTATTTTTGTCATTTTTGTGTACACTGATACACTCACACATGACTCAAATTAACTTTAGTTTCCAAAGGTTTTTTATTGTTTTAATGGGAAAAGGCTTAACTGGGCACTCTAATAAGTTATTTAAAAGAAAGAAATAAAGATTAACTTATTTAAGAATAAAAGCATGCATACCAAAAGGGCAAATTTATATGTTTAAAATAATTAACTACTGTAACAAAGAAATATAGGTGCTTTAAATATTTAATAATTTGTCTGCACAATTTAACTTAGGGAGGTACATTAAAATAGTTGGAAAATTCAATCACTTAATAGTTTTAAACACTTTTGCAAGCAACAACAACAACAAATAACATTTTAAAAAATTGAGTTGAAATTGTAACATACACACCACTAAAATTCAATAAAATGGAAGACTAGTTTCGGGAGCCATCGCTCCTATCGTCAGTTCCTGGTCAATTTTTCTCTTGGCAGTCGACCAGGAACTGACATAGGAGCGATGGCTCCCGAAACTAGTCTTCCATTTTATTGAATTTTAGTGGTGTGTATGTTACAATTTCAACTCAGTTTTTTAAAATGTTAATATTTGACACCACTGTTACAAAAAGTTCACTATATTTTATACAACAACAACAATGATGATGATGTTGGTGGTGGTGGTGGTGGCAGCAGCGATGATCATGATGATCATGATGATCATGTGCAAAAAACTAAGACTTATTCTCTATATGGAAAGAACTTGATCAAAGATACTGTCAATCTAACACAAATTGCCTGCAGTATTTGTGACAATAGTACTCACACAATTCACATATTTAATTTTTGCTCAGAAGATGGAGCTTTGCATGTTCAATGACAGAAGTCATGTACAGCAAAATGTATCATTATACTTTGATTTGTCAATGCTGATCATTGCATTTGTGGAGAATAGCTCTAACTATATAACTGTCTATTCTTTGCTCTTAATTCTTAAAATTATTGAGCACAGGCTCCAGTAGATAGCAACGGTAATAGCTGTCATATATATATACTATGACTTTAATTTAAATTGTCAAGTGGCCTGTTGCCAGCATTGAGGGATGTCTTCTTGTCTCAATAATTCATTAATAAGTTTGGTCTGTTTCTTTCTGATATGTCACTGTTGCCTTAATGTGTTACTTGAAAATAAAACCTGAACCACATGGTTTATATTATTTTTTAGTTCTTCTATTTGTTTTCCTGTATCCTCAGTTGTGAATAGTTTCCTCTCTAGATTTAAGCAGATCCTAAATTATTGTACTGGGTCACATTTCTTGCCTGTATACTCCTCTGAAGTGACTATCCCAGATTACCATTAGGATGTGCTGCTGCTTTATTTTTAAGACTTTATGTGAGCATTGCTTTACCTTCTCTGGTTGCATTTTCTCCAGTTTGTAGATCATCTTACATCTGACTACTAAGGGCTCTATTAAACATATAATTGTAATTGTCATTATGCTAAAACATTCTGTGATAATGTACAGTGTAGCTCTTTTCAGAATTTTTGTTCTTGGGTCTATAGTTTTTATTAAGTATTTTTCAAACTTGTAGTTTTATTTGTGAGTCTGATGTTTGTGCTCTCCCAATTATTCCATAAGTCTATTTCAAGAAAATAACAAAATACTTAGCTTTGTTGTCAGATTTCTAGTTTCTAACTTTGCTGGTGCTGTAAAATACTTACCTGGAGACATTTCCATCCTATTTATATCCTAGGTGATGGTATGGTATGGTGATGGTATGGTTCATTGATGGTATGAACTTATGTCTGTAAACACTAGGTGTATGGTAGGGCTCAGAATGTAACCAATTTTTGGTTTTGCAGGTACACTCAATCCATGTATATGGACATTAAACATTGTTAAAAATGTGTACATGCATGACTCAAACATTAATAGAACATATAAATGCAAATAACTGTATACTTTGAATTCACATAGAGATGGCACAAATGTTTATGTGCAGAAAATGCATGCTAATAAAGTAGCTGCAAGTTGCTGCATTGGCCCCTGAATCAGATTCAATACCTGTTGAAAACAAAGAAATTTATAGCATAATTTCTTGAATATTTCAAATGTTCTCGGCTTTGCTAAACAAATACATTATCAATCTGAATAGTATATTAAGGGTCAAACAAAGAAATGTTTATGTAACAGATCAATAAGGACTGCACATGTGATCACAATGAGGAAACATGCAACAAGAAGTTGGGTATAGGAGTATGCCAAACATAGGTGACAAAGTCTGTAATGGTGGAGAAATTAAGAGTTTCATTGGCATCGATGGTTCTACCAGAGCTATTGGTACTCATCTGAAGAAGTACATAGAATACTCCACTTCTAGAGCTGGAAATCTGTGAGTATAGCAATATGCAGGACACAATGAATGTCGTAAGAAACTGGGGCTGAATTAAAGGAATTTTAATTTTTGAAAAGTGGTCTGAGACTTAAATAGTATGTAAAGCATTATATTGATTAGTTTTAAGTACGTAACAATATAAAACCCAAGGACACTTATTTTAGAAAATTGGCTTTAAGTATAGGTTTTATAAAGAAAAAAGAGGCATGCAGATTTTTTTTCATAAAAAAATAGGATACAATACAAAAGAGATGATCCTTCACAAATCATATTTTGCATTAAATGAAATACATTATTTGACTGCTGATTGTGTGCAAGGTTTTTATAAAACTTAAGTGAAGATTCTTCAAAGAAATTTTTAATCTTGTAAGTCTTTATATTTTACATGAATAGCTTTTTGATGGATGCAGAAATTTTCCTTGTAGAACATTTCTCTTGCACTTTGGAAGTGTTGAAGATCATGTACTATTGTGGTAGTTTGATGGAAAACAGTGGCAAATGTAACATTTACACTTTTAAAAGTGGCCATGCAGAGTGCGCTATTTCTCGTTCAGGACTCTTTGCTGTCACTTGGGACTGCTGCTCGTACCACACCAGCAGTCTCAGAGGTTTCTCACTCTAAGGATAAGTTTAAAATAATTGCAAGAAGTTGAAATTCATTACAACAATGGAAGCATATTACATTACATCAGCACTGGCTCCTCATGTACCCATTCTTAAATTTCAAATGGAATTTTTTGAAACATTACAATCTAGCAGCTATCAAAACGGACAATTATTTATATCATTCATTATTTTGGTTTTTAATTATGTATGTTAGGTATATACATTTACAAATAAATTTTATTTTTTTCAATCCACCACTGGGAATCCCGAAAGCAGAATGCTGAAACAAAGAATATTTTAGTTTTTTTCTTTTCCCATGATAAGCGCAAATGTGATAGTAAATGCTGCAGTGGAACTAAATTACTAGACGCGAATTAATAAATTCG
Organism: Metallyticus violacea; assembly: GCA_030762175.1. Classification (NCBI taxonomy): domain Eukaryota; kingdom Metazoa; phylum Arthropoda; class Insecta; order Mantodea; family Metallyticidae; genus Metallyticus; species Metallyticus violacea. Next base: position 75,257,493 of record CM060839.1, on the reverse strand, counting down.
ACAACCTAAAATTAATACGAGGAAAGTGAAAGTGACAGTGAGTATGAACCCATTGAACCAAAATGTCCAAAAACTATCTTCCCAACTAGATTCATGGAATATTCTGAGCAGAAAGATGCCATTTCCTGTTTCCTTGCCGCCATTTTGATCAATTTGTGCAATACGTTTTCACTACATCTGGATTTCCACTAGAAAAAAATGGCGAGAAGACCGAAAAAGCATGTTTGCTTGTGAGTGACATACATTTTCAATAGTAAAACGGAAGGTAAATATAGCAAAACAGTGGGTTCAAAGCAAAGAGAGAACTTCAAGATGGGAAAATGCGTAACCATTCGACTGTGTCGACAATGGCCGGGTCGCGTTATTTTGAGCTCTGCAGGACTTGGAGGCCATCGCAACACTGCTAATAATAATAATAATAATAATAATAATAATAATAATAATAATAATAATAATAATAATAATAATAATAATAATAATAATAATAAATGTGAAATTGTTGAAATTTTACAATATATCAAACCAGAAAGTGAAATATCTGTGAAAAATATAAACAGTCTACAAAAGAATGCAGAATGCAACTTATGCATCTAAAGCTTCTCAAAATGAGTTTCTTGGCACCCCAGTTAATGCCATTTTGAACATACAGGATAGGCGAAAAATTGCATTAATTATTCTTTTTCCTTAATATTCGATGAAGCTATAGATGTTAGTAAAGTGGAACAAATGTCCATATGTATGGATGCAGAAAAAGTTCTATATTTCATTAGTTTCATACATTTGTCCAAATTGAATGCAGAAGGTATCCTTAGAATATCTTCTTTCAATGGACTACAGGTCTTTTTAATTGCATTGGACAAGCATATATGGTGGTGTGGTGGTTATGTCAGGTTTTTTTTTTTTTTTTTTGATTGATTTATTTATGGACGCTCTTTAACATCTCAGGTCATCAGCGTCCCATTCAACTCAGGGCGTGAAACGGCCGACAAATTTTGCTCAGAGGCCTCTCTTTCAGGCTTGAGGTTCTTTATCGTGCCGTAAATGTACGACACGGGACCCACGGCTTTACTTCCCTTCCGAAGGAAGCCATACTTAGGATTTTTACGCCCGAAAAAATCCATCGGTCCTGGCCGGGTTCGAACCCGCGTTTTGGGTATAGGAGGCAAGTATGGTAACCACTACACCACCAGGACCGACGGTTATGTCAGGGAATAAAAACACAGCACGCATAGTATATTCCGACAAAAAGTCAATAACCCATGTGTTTACAAAATGGGGGGACAGAAGTGGATTCTCTATTGTACCTTTATTATTATTATTATTATTATTATTATTATTATTATTATTATTATTATTATTTTGTTTTGTTTTGTTTTGTTTAATGTAAGTTGTCCCATTTGGTTTTCTGTCAAGTGTTATACCTAGATATTTTGTTGTGGGGAGACACGCAATTGGATGTTGGTTTACTAATATGTTGAGTGGTGGTGGTGTCTTTTTATGGGAGAATAAGACGAGATTACATTTTTCGATGTTTATTGCGATTTTCCATTTGTTCATTGGAGTAGTGTGTTGGTACGCCGTTGTAGCTTTTTAACAGGGGTGGTGGTGGTGATTAGGGTTGTATATGTCTATGTCGCCTGCACATTGTAGCATTTTGCGTCTGTTGACTGTCGGAATGTCCCTGGTGTAGAGTGCATATAGGTATGGTGCCATGATTGCCCCTTATGGGACCCCTACTGTAGTGTGCTATGCTTCAGATCTGTTCGATCCTATCTGGATGTAGAAGCGGCACTCGTGCAGATAATTGTGTGAGATGTGGAGGACAAGTCTTGGTGCTAGTAACTGATCATGAATCTTATACATTATATCTGAATGCCATCATTTATCGAAGGCCGCTTCTGCGTCCAGAAATAGGGCCAAGGTGATCTTGTCGTTGTTAAATTCTCTGGTCACATTGTCGGAGAAATCAGTAGTCGCAATTCTGTGCGGTGCTTGCACCTTTAGCTGTATTGATGATTGGGGAGAGTAACCTCTTCGGGAATGGAGATGTAGATTTTTTCTAGTAATAGTTTCTCGAATACTTTTCCAACGCTGGAAAGCAGGCTGATGGAGCGATGGTTGTTTACGTCTTTTGTATCTTTTACCGGTTTCGGTATCATAATCACTTCTGTCTCTTTACAGGCTGGTAGGCAGGCGTTGTATACCTGTGTGAGTTGGCCAACTGTTTTTCCCGGCAAGTTTCAGTATTTTTTTTTTTGTTCTTTATTAATTTTTTTTCCAGCACTTGAGGGGTGGTTATGTGTATTGTTTGTTTGTCTGGTGTTAATGTTTATCATGCAGTGATCCAGTTTTGTACCTCTCAGTCGTGGGTGATGTTTGAGGTTGTAATTTGCCTTGAATTTGTCTTCAAGCAGTTTTGAGAATGTGTAGACTTTGGCTTGGGGATTCGTGATGATTCCTTGAGAGGTTTGTAGTTCCGCCATGTTGAGGGATGTGTTCTCTGATGACTTGAATATTCTTAACAAATCTCGCAGATCTTCTGGCTATGAGGCGTTCTGCTTCAGCCAACTGAGAAAGGATGGGCATGCAGAACCGTTAATGATACATCGGTAACACAATTTTGATTGACCAATAAACAACATGAACTTAGAATATAATCTGTAATTTCTCAAGGATATGCCGTTGAAATAGTAGTAAAATATCAAGAGACCATTTTTAGCAGTGTTTAACGCCCGTTTTTACTACTGAGGCGCCACAGGCGGTGGACACTGATGATACATGAGATGAAATGATAATTTGGGAAAAGATATTTTTAAGGAAGGAAACGTTCCAGGCCTAAGTTTAGGGTACCTCCCCAGCATTTGCCAGTTATGAGAACTGAGGAAAACCCGAAAAAAATCCAGTTAGGGAGGACGGTCCTGGTGGGATTCGAACCCCAAATCTCTCGCTCACGAGTCAGTGCCTAGACGGCCTCGGATACCCGTTGCGGTATCAAGAGACCGTAAACAAAAAAGTTCAGTTGAGTGACCAATAAAATTTCTTGTCGAACACTTAAGTGCAGGAGTTTTATTTCTGCAGTGAAATGAAGAAGACCTAAATCGAGGTGGAATTAAAGTGCAGGAAACTGATTTTGGAACCAACTGTTTGTAGACAAGAACATCTCAGTCGAGAAACGGAGTTCACTGTTCAAGCTCTTTGCATACAGATAGTCGAGAACGTTTTGTAGCAGTGTCCCAGCAGTCAAATTGATTAAGATGTAATGTAAATAACAAAATCATCAACATCAAGAACGATGTCCCTGGCGTTATACATTAAATGGTGGATTAACTACAGTAAATAGTGAGTAATCCATTTCAAACAACCGGTACAGAGCAGAACCCGCTTCTGAAAACTAAAATAAAACCTAACCAAAAAACATATACGCCAAATACTCAAACTTTTATAAACCAATATAATTGTGACAGGAAGACGTGGATATTCCAATGATTCAGGGTTCAATAAAGTTGGACTTTCAAACATACATCGTAAGCATTTTCAATTACATGAAAATAGTATGATAATTTCTCAAAAACCGCCCACTAAAATATCATCCTGTCACTGGGAACATTGACGAAAAGAAGAGCAGTCATTTCCTAGCTCGCAAGATTTAAAAATAACGCAATAACGCTCCGTTTGTCGAAGAGAAAATCATAACTTCTTTCTGAGCCTTAAAGTTACGGAACGCTGTTTGCTAAATAGTGTAACTAAATAAGTGCGCTATAGTTTTCAAGAGTATCAGTAACAACAATAATAATTCTGATATTTGAGGTCAAAATGGACATATATATTTTTGGACCTACAGCCACAGAAGACGCTTAAACCAGGCACGATTGATTACTTGGCGGCATTTGACGAACAGTTAATTGTAATGAATTCTCCGGGCTGGGGTGGTGATGAAATTCTCCGTCAAAGAGGGCATTTCCGTGTGCATGGACTGCATACTAGGAATTATCGAACCAGCAAGGGACCGGAAGATGTTTAGATGTTGAAAGAGGACCGGAATATTTTTCTTGAAAACAGAAATGATAAGGCGGATCGGCTTAGACTCTAGGTACCGCCCTAAATGGGGGGAAACACTTGGATGCACATACCTCTGTGCACATTCCCCTGGTCCGGGGAAGAATTCCCACATTTAACATGTACTGCACACCATGAATTATCAAACCAGCAAGGGACCGGAAGATGTTGGAAGAAGATAGAAATATATTCTTGAAAATAGAATGATAACGCTGGTAAGATTTTTACAATTACATCAACGGGGTCATAAGTGTAATCGGTAATTCCTGCAAGTATGCTAAAAAGACTCCAATTAGCTAAATTAGATAGAAATTCATTGTGGGATGTGGATGTACGTGAGAAAACAAGACATTCACAAAACAAATCGCTGGAGAAGTATCGTAGATGGCCTTTCAAGTAAGGTGGACAGAAAATAGAGTGGGACGATGCGGAGATCCCAATGGTAATTTGGAAAGAAAAGTGCGTTCTCCAATTTTTGAGAGTAGATAGATTGTGGCGCTCAAACGTCGGAAATTGTGGTTTTTCAGGTATTCTATCTTGTACAGCCCCCAAAGAAAATGGGGACCATTAAAAATTTCCCAGCTGGGATAGATATTCAAAACCGGTATTGAAAGAAAACAGGACAGAGGGATGTATATAGAATAGTCAGTCAAATGAAGACCAGGAAAGAAAATGCAATTACGTAATTTTATAATATAGAGTGCCGAAGTAACGGATTAAGTGCATGTATCTAATAACACCGCTATGTACAGGAGTATTATCATCTAGTGCAGGACATAGTCGCGGAGGTCAAATTAGTCCTGAAGGAATGCTTCATCTGCATAGAAAATCTTTCGACTAATCGAAGTGCCAATCAGGTCCTTGCGAGGGACACGTACACTCTACGAAAGTATCGCAATACAATGGGATAAGCATATAAAATTGCTACATTAAAGTTTAATTCTCCAGATATGTTTTAGCTTTAGAGAAATTTTAATTGGGCGACTATTTGGAGCAGGGTCATCTCCCTCGTTATATCTTTGAAGGTTGAGCGCTCTCACTTTTAGCTGGCAACTGCATGGAGAGCCTCGAAAGTAAGAATACAATCCTTTGCTATACAAGCGCGGCGGGCGCGCAACTGTAAGTATCCGAAATCGTTAGAATGGGTTGATCTACCTAACAATGTTTCTGTGCCTCAGTGAAAGGAATTCGTTTTCTGGTTCGGAGCTCATATATTTCGCGCTCCTCGTGATAGCAGGAAATATCGCGGGACGAACAAGCAGGATCCTTGAAACAGTTGACAAAGAAAGGAGTAGATGAAAACGTGAACACTGCCCACAAGTTCCTCACAGAAATTGCACGTTTGCACTAAAAACACTTGGCGAAAGCGCTGGTAATTGAAAGAATCGTAAAGACCCATTTCAATAGCTTCGTCCCCTGCCTTAATTCTGGAGCAGGATATGCCAATTTGAGTAAATATCAGAAATAGAGCATTGGGTATGCGAGATCATTCGTACTTTGTGTGAACACGGTAGACAACTAATACGTCCTATTCTGAAAGATAGCCCTGAACGTCTTCAGCAGAAAGTCATCGAAGTAATGCATTTATTACTGAGTCTTCACAAGAATAGGCAATTAATGAGTACGGTACACTTAAACAAGCTGTTTGTCTGGGTGGAAGTACGAGCTACAATAAGGAAAGTTTTATTTCTCAACGCGGAAGGATTTCATAGTGCTGCCACTTTGGACTATGCCATTCATATAACAAAGGGTTGATCATTGAAAATATTTGACATTCTTCCTATGTAACAACTAGAATGATAAGTTTTAATATATACAAGTGAATTGCTTGTTACAGAAACCCCTCATGTGTTATTTTTCAGGGGATGAAGTTCAGCATGAGCACTTTCGTTTTCAAATGGAAATATATTTTATGCAGGGCACTTTTCTTTATAAACAGTCATTATAAAAATAAAACTCAGTTCATAAAAGCTGCAGTTACTTTTATCATCCACATAGTTGAGTTATGAGTACAGACCACTATAACTTTTCGAATTTCTATTCAGTGAAGAAGTTAAGGCTCGAACTTTTCATCTTCTTGTCATTAATAATTTCTCTGGAATAAGTAAGCTTTACAGTAAATTTATGATGAAAAATATTTATTTATAGATTTTTATTAATAGGTCTAGTGCATTTGCTCCTTCATTATTCTTGTTCACACATTTATCTTCAAGAGTTATGAAGTGACTATTGAAACCATATTGTACAGTGATTTTTATAGTGCATGTTACAAAATTTGTCATGGTTTGTTCTGCTTTGTGCATAAAGTTTTCTATTGTTTGAACATGATATTTTAATCGCAATGATTAACTATAAATATTTTTTATTTCTCGAATGCGCGATACAATGTTTAGGAATTCGTTTAATTTATGATTACCTTTGTCTATTTCAATTTTCATTAACAAGATAACATCTAAAATTCACAGCTAAATCATCGTTAATACTCTAATCACATTGCCACAATTTTGTTTGACAATTGATTTTATGTTACTCAACACTAGCATCTGTATATCATGGCCTGATAACCCATTTAATATTGCAAAGTCATCTAATATTCCAGTTGAAAATTTACTATGAAATCTAAACACCTAATAGGTAAGTTAGCTGTACTTTCTTCCATTGCCAGTTAAGATGTTCATATTAAATTTACCACAAACTAGGTGTTTGTACTATTTTTTCCTAGAAAATGAAACATTTATCTAGTTGATAACATGAAATAATTGAAATTGACCGGTGGGGTCCTTTAATCAGCCAAAGTTACAAATGTTCCCAGCAGTTTCTATCTTAGTAGATTTCAAAGAATTGCTCTCTATAGAAGAAAATTATCAAAATGTTAACTCTGTCTTACTACTGCTCAGTTGTGATCGTCGGACAAATAACTAAATTTCTTATTTAGGAAAGTGACATACATGTTGGATTGCTATACCGAAATCTTCAATTTTATATTTTAGCCCTCTAATGTTTTGATGAAATAAAACAAAACATGCATTGCTAATTACAGATTATTTTGGACCATTAAATATAAAAACCGGTGTTAGTTATTGCTTTCTTTTTTCATTTATGCTAGAGAGAGAGAGAGAGAGAGAGAGAGAGATAGCACCAATAATGATAGGAACAAATCTTCTGCAATCTGACATGACTGGAATTCAGCTCTGGAGAATATTAATCCGTAAGAAGCCATTTTTTCTGTGATTCAGGTGAATCCAAAACTAGTGAAATGGTCCCTTATTTTTTTTTTTAATATTACAGACCTATTATTAACATTAACACTAGTACGTGATAAGTAAACCTTGACAAAACAAATTAAATTCAGTTTAGATAAAAAAAACTAGCAACAAAATAAGTTACACTATTTTGACCACAAGGACAGTTTCTTAAACCACGTTCTTGGGGATAAAAATTGACGATGAATTAAATTGAAAAAACATATAGAGACTACAGTTCCAAAGCTCAGTTCTGCCTGCTTTGCTCTGAGAAGTTTAGATAGGGTTTTGAACCAAAATTTATTAAAAATTGGTATATCATGCATATTTTTATTCCATTTTGAGATATGGGATTGCTTATCGGGGTAGCTCTTGCAACAAGAAATTTAAAAAGCGCGACAATTATCTTTTGTAGTGTTGGTTCTTGACAAGTATGTAGGCTGTTATTTAAGACGCTCATTGCTCTTACTCTTGATGGAGAATAAAAAAATAAATTGTCTCCTGGTCTTTTTTATTGAGAGTTTTGATAACTTTCAAATTACCCTGTCTAAACATAATTACAATATAAATCGTGTTTCTGACAAATTCATTAAGGCTTTTTCAGACTGGAGGTATTACTGTACAGTGCAACTAAATAAATCTTCCAGTTTCCTTGAAACTACAGTATTCACAAAAGGAGAAACTTTTAAAGGAAAAATTAATGAAAACATTTGAATTTTTCACCCTTTCCATAAAATGGATGAATTTTTTAATTCCCACACAGCATTTAAATAAGCTATTGAACTAGGTCAGCATATAGAAAATGTTGTGCAGGGTATTTGATTAAGTGATATGCGAAAGCTATAAAGCAACTTGGCATGCTTATTATATGTTATATGGAGATATTTTTTTATTCATTGCATTCGTATATCATACTTGAATGTTTCATAAGATATATTTCTATATTATTGAGCATTGCTGTGCATGGGATAAACATCAACAAGTACAAGAAAAAGTTGTGAAAAGGATTTTAAGGAAGAAAGGAAAGAAACTGTTTTCGTGGAATTTGTCGAGAACTACAAAAGCATACACATAAAAAGATACTAAGAAGCTACATTGAAATATGTATTTGAAACAGCAAATGTCAACTCCTACTTTAATTGTACTTACCTTTAAAGCTCATTGTATTCAAATTCTGAATTTGTCTTTATTTAAACATACGCCAATTTTCATTTCCATTATAATTAATTTCGCCATTACTGGATCACGTGTTTGCATCAATGATTACACTGGGCAACAATGAAAATGTTTCGGGCTTAAAAATAGTGAATTTACATGTATTTCCATCTGATGAATTCAAAAATCACCATAAAAATTATAGATTAGCTCTTGTTTTGAAGATAAAGTGACATTTCATTTTTTAGAGTGAAGATTTTAAATTTGGGGGAAATTTTTTTGGGAGTTGGCACACCTGTCAAATAACAAAACACAAATGCTCTTCAGCTGTTTGTAAGTCATAAACACAGATACTGTTGCTGTGACTGTGAATTACATGTAGTTTCTACTCAAATTAATGCAAAATTTCTGGTTCGCGAGTGCTTTTTTAGTGTAAAATTTGTAAAAATGCCACGAAAATGTGTAAATATGGTGAATAACTTTTGTTATATTTGTGGTGAAATAACATTTTCCTCACAGAAACGCAATCTGACGCCTCTTGTAAAGACTGCCTATCAGCATTATTTCGGTATGAAAGTATGGGACCAGGATAAGTCTTGGGCTCCACATATATGTTGCAACGCATGTTCAGTTACACTGCGAGAATGGCTGAAAAAGAAGAAGCTATGTATGACTTTCGCTGTGCCTATGATTTGGCGGGAGCCTACAAACCATACAGATGACTGCTATTTCTGCCTGACTCCACCTATAAAGGCAGGATTGTCTATGAAGAAAAGAAGAACAGTTCAGTACCCGAATCTTCCATCTGCTATTCGACCCATTCCACATTCGGATAGTTTACCAGTTCCTACTCCACCCGAAAATTGTGTGTTTGAAGTAGAAGATGAAGACAATGTGGAACAAGAAGAACCAAACAAGCCTTCTACATCCCATGACCCTGATTTTGAGGGAAAAGATGATAAACCGCACCGACTGAGTCAAGCGGAAATGAGTGATCTCATTAGAGACCTTGGCCTGTCAAAGGAGAAGGCAGAAATTCTTGGGTCTCGACTACAGCAATGGAATCTTCTCCAAAGTGATGTGAGAATCTCACAGTACAGAAAAGTCTATGGAACTGCTTCCCTTTTTTGAGAAGAAAAATAATCATATTGTTTGCTGCGACATTAATGGCTTGATGAAGTCTTTGAATTTGAACCATGATCCAACTGAATGGAGGCTATTCATAGGATCCTCCAAGCTTAGTTTGAAAGCTGTGTTACTTCACAACGGGAACCTTCTTTCATCTATTCCTGTTGGTCATGCTGTTCACATGAAGGAGACATATGCAAATATGAAAGCTCTCTTGGACTCAAATATCATAAACATAAATGGAAAAGCTGTGGTGATGTAAAAGTCATTGCCATACTCTTAGGAATGCAACTGGGTTACACAAAGCATTGCTGCTTCTTATGTATGTGAAACAGTAGAGATAGGAAATTGCATTATATTAAAGAAGACTGGCCTGCAAGAAATCTTCACCCTAGCGAGAAAAATGTCGTTGCCAAGCTTCTTGTGGACCCAAAAGACGTTCTTCTTCCACCCCTGCATATCAAGCTGGGTTTGATGAAAAACTTTGTCAAAGCTATGAACCGAAAAGGACGGGCCTTTATGTACATCAGAGAGAAATTTTCGAAATTAAGTGATGCAAAAGTTAAGGAAGGCATTTTTGTCGGACCACAAATAAGAGAACTTGTAAAGGTTCCTGCATTTGACCAAGTTTTGGAGGGGAAAGAAAAGTAAGCTTGGGAAGCCTTCAAGGGTGTTGTTCATGGATTTTTAGGCAACAAAGAGATGACAACTACAAGCATTTGGTGACAGTGCTCCTGCAAAAATACCGTAACCTTGGATGCAACATGTCCCTTAAGATCAATTTTCTCCACTCCCACCTAGACTTTTTCCCTCCTAATTGTGGAGCTGTTAGTGATGAACATGGGGAGAGATTCCATCAGGACATTTCTGTTATGGAACAAAGATATCAGGGCCGTTGGAATGAAGTATTGCTTGCGGATTACTGTTGGTTTTTGTATAGGGATTCTGCGGAACTCCAGGCAAGCTAAAAGACGACGAAGTCAATAGGCCACCACATGATTCTCTTCAGACACGACTATCTGCGAAGTATTTTTCCAGCAATTTAGAACTCTTAGCATGTAATTACCAGTTTAAAAAATCAAATGCACTTTCATTGTTGTTAGCATATATGTAATTAAAATGTATCCTTTTCTCTCAATCCGTTAATATGTAATACTTCCAACTTGTGTATATCAAAGAAACTAGAGCTAATAAAAATTTTTCATTGTCATATTTGTTTTTCTCAACCCAAAATTAGTAGGAATTGCTTCATGAAGTGCGCGAAACATTCAAAAATTATTTTTTGTTGCCCAGTGTTATTTAAAAGATATTAAAATTTGCATCATTGTTTGAAGTTATCAGGACAATCCTGAACTGTGGAGAAATGTATACAAATTACAAGAACATGACTAATATTAATCTTTATGTGGAACAAAACAATGAAAATAATATATATGCTTGTAACTTAAAACTTCATTGCACTCCAATACTGAATTATTATTTTTTATATATAGGCTTATTATCATTATAACTGTCATCACTTTCGCTAATACTGGATCACATATTTAGAACAACAGATTCGCTAAGGTATTAAAGTGATATTAATAATTGCAATAGAGGTTACAAAAATATTCCTTGACTGTAGAGAAATCTATACAAAGTACACTGCTATGACTTACTTACGTGGAACAAATGATGATAAAGCAATTATATTCCTTTAAGAATGTAGTTGTGTTTGTAAGTGTAAGAGTAGAGGAAGCCTTTATGGAATACAAAATTAGCAATAAATACCCGTAGCAATTCCATACACTTGTAATATATTAAATATGTTTGTGGAATAGAACCTTATTATTTATTTATTATTTAAAAATAAATTTATTATTTAAAAACCTTTGTTTTGCTACACTGGAGGAATGTAGGTATTTGTTTTATTCTTACATTTAAAAATGTGCCTTGATATTTTCAACATACTTGTGCTCGTTTTTCATTTTTAATCATGTAACAAATTCATTAATCGTGATTAATTTTCTGGATTGCTAAAATCTAAAAATGGTGGCAATCAGCTAACAGGGCAGTTGGAGACATCTGGAGTATGGGCAACGAGTTTAGATAATCGTAGGCTGGTTGAGTATAGGTGAGAAAGTCTGTTTGAATAAAGCTGATTGGAATCTGTGAGTGGTTTTTCGTTAGTGAAAAATTGGATTTTTTCTTTTTACTTATTTGTAGTATATACTATTCCAAATATTATGGAGAATAATGTTTTATGTTGAGTGTTTGGAATATCAGATAAGTTTACTATAAAAATACAAAATAAAATTATTCACCTGCTAGGGCCCACATCCATATAGCATTACAATTTCAGTTGGTACTTAGAATCCCTTAGCCAACACACACAAACTTACCAGAGGCCTCTAAATTACCTACGCTATGCCTTCAGTGTTATTTCTTCGGTCTTTTGATGTTTTTAATTTTTTCGTTCCTGTGCCTCAAAGATGGATAAAAATAATCAACTAGTTTCCTTTCACCTGTGGTACCTCGTCTTTTTTAGGGATATTTGTTAACATTTTGTTGGCATTTATGGCGTTCATTCTGATTGGGGGATTATGATAGAGAGGAACTGGAAGGGAACGTATCAGAGAATTATGTGAAAGAATTCAAATTACAGCAGAGGTGAACTGTGTAACGGCTGCTAAGGAAACGCGATTCAGAATAGAAATCTATTAATGTTGAACTGGTGCTCAATTTGTTTTTAAAATGTCAACCATTAGGGGAAGGTTTGCCAACAATTATAAGCGTAAAGGTGCTTATACTAGTGACGTAGAAAGAAAAACTCGGGCACAAAAGAAATTATTAGATAGGCGGAATTCCAGAGCAGCGGGATTTAGTCGCAATCGAAATATTGGCGATTCCAAGGAAAATTTAGACAGTCAACTTGTGCAGAATGGTACGTATCTAATTTTGCTATCGTATTGTAGGAAGGCAAGTTGAGCCTCCGATTGAAATAGCAGATCTTCAATCCATTTCTTGGTGCCCATTTATGCATACATTACTCAATTGTTATTTAACTTCTTTCACTAGGTAATATTCGAATATACTACACTTCATGCTAGAGGTTAGATTATCCATGATGCACTTAATAGTGCAGTAGTGCGATTTTTTAAATACAATAATAAGTTATTATATCTTATAAATTACCCTTATTAATTTTATAATTATATCCTCTTTTGTATTTGTTCTGTTTGAGATTTTTCCATTGCGTTTTGGGGTTCCCAGGTTCCGTCCAGGACAGTCTCAGCGATTATGCCCATGAAGGCTGATTGTGATCTTGATTTCGTCCAGCTCTCTTATTCTCTTTCTTTCTCTTCCCATTAACTGTGCATATCACACTTCCCACCATCCCCTCCCCCAACTTGTAGGCATTTCTTGTAGAGCTTGGTGCTTCTCCCACCAGTGAGGGTAGCAGGATTGGCAATATAAAAATATTTACAGAATTTCAGCAGGTTTTGTGTCGTGTTGGTAATTGAAAGTTCTTGCACTAGAGGTGGTATTAGTTCCTAGTTGCATGCCATGGAAGGTACAGACTTGAGCGGAAAGTGTAGAGTTCCATTCTCGGCGGGACCGTCCTCCCTTATAGGTTTTCCACAATCCTCACAAATAGCAAATGCTGGGAAGGTACCCTAAACTTTGGTCTGGAATGCGTCCTTTAAAAAATAAATCCTTTTCTAGTTTATATCATAGTGTCCTTTCCTCAGTAGTATCACGGGCATTAAACACTTTAAAAAAGAAAGTTACAGCTGCAATTAAAGTATAGATCACTATTGAGTGTAATTACTACTACTTTATTCCCCCAATGATTATTTTATGTCCACGGTACTTACTCTGCCTTCAACTGTTACTACACACATTTTTACTCAGTTCATTTTAAGTATTTATTATTCCTTTGCTAATATAAATTTATTCTTTATCTACAAAATGTGCCATGGCCCTATAATGTGGGGATCTTACATGTTACCATCAATGTACAGAACAGAACCAGCCTTGCATCTACATGTTCCATTCCCCACAAGGGCAGCTCATTGCATCACTTTCTTATATTCATCCACTATTTTTTAGACACCAAGTGTTACTAATATATGCTTTGTGAGGATCGTTGTAAAATATTTGCTTAAATTAGGGTAGGTTAGGGGTTCAGTGGGTTTGCAATAACAAAAGCTGGCATAAATCTGATGGGTATCTGACACAGCAAGTCATTTCACACTATTGCAACTTTGCAGTATTCTAATGTATTGGCAACAGCAGTAATGTCACCATATTTCCTGTTGCTGAAAGGTGATGTAAATTCAATCATTCTTATAAAGGAAGCTTTGCAACTTTTTTGCACCTTCCTTTCATTTTTTAGTATTGGGCAACTACAGGAGTTGTTCTGAAGTTTATGTTATGTAAACCAAATTTAGCAAACATCTAATCTAATCAAATAGTTATTATAAGGCATTTGTTGTAACTACTTCCTTAATCCCCTTATGTTTTTTTTTATTTTAGATTTCCTGAAGTCCATGGTACTCTTCCCTTAAACTGTCACTACACTCATCTAAGCTCCTCTGTTAATTTTCTGTACCCTCTACATTGCACATATTTATTTCTCACCTTCTAATTTCCATTACTTTCTTTTTCTGCAACATGCATGTCTAAATATTCAATTATAGGGCAGCTCAGTACATCACTTGTTTATCCATCATTTTCCAGAGTTTCCAACCGTTAATATAATTTTATGCAGTGAGGAACAAAGGGATTCCTTTGTGCCAACCTGTTCAAGCAAATCTTGCAAATAAAACTTGCATATGTTATCTTACCCCTAACCTAGGGGTTACATTTTAAGATTGTGTTGGTTCGCATTCATGCCTTAAAATTTAACCCCAAGGTTAGGTTTAAGTTTTATGAGATTCCTTGTAATAATAAGTATCTGCTTATGTTAGGTTAATGGCTAACTTTGCTATAACAAAACTGCCTTATATACTTGAGAGGTTCTAACATGCAGTCTAGTGCATTCATTGCTGTTGGCAGTGACAGGTCAACACCATCTCGTCGATCCTGGTGGTGTAGTGATAACCATGCTTGCCTTCTAAACCCAAGATCATGGGTTCGATCCTGGCCAGGGCCGATGAATTTTTTCAGGCATAAAAATTGTAAGTATGGCTTCCTTTGGAAGGAAAGTAAAGCCGTGGATTCAGTGTCGTGAATTTAGGGCATGATAAAGAACCTTAAGCCTGAAAAAAAGAGGCCTCTGAGCAAAATTTGTCTGCGGTTTCACATCCTGATTTGAATGGGGTGCTGATAATCTAAGATGTTTAAAAAAAAAACACACACACACCACCACTCAGTGCCATTTTTACTTTCTGCTATAAATTAAATATCTTTTCTGGGTCGGGCAAGTGGGTTAATAGCTTGTGACATGTTCTCCTGATGACTACTTCTTCAGTTTCATGCAAGTAAGTTTCGCCATGTTTTGCTCACTTTTTCCTACCATTGGGGGCTTAACCTAATCAATGAGTTACATTAACCAGTTGCATTAGGTACCAAACCTGTTATTCTGGTGAATAAATCCACATACTTTGTTGCAAAACTAGATCCAATTACAGCTATAGGGAGAATGTACCAGCTAACTCCTTGAGAGATGACAAAAGCATCCAGTGTGCTAGTTAAGAAAATCAATCTTTATCATTAAGTATGAAAACATTTCCATTT
Organism: Metallyticus violacea; assembly: GCA_030762175.1. Classification (NCBI taxonomy): domain Eukaryota; kingdom Metazoa; phylum Arthropoda; class Insecta; order Mantodea; family Metallyticidae; genus Metallyticus; species Metallyticus violacea. The sequence continues at coordinate 75,242,191 of CM060839.1, read as the reverse complement.
TATTAGAAATGTATTATCATCAAAAAGAAAGTTTAAGTTTTTTATATTACCATTAAGATACCACCTTGAAATTTGGACTGAGGAACTACAAGGAATATACATTTATGTATATTTTTTAGAAAATTTAAACATTTCATCTCTCTGAATTTTTATATGCAAAAGCTGATAATAGGAACAGAATAGTAATATTAGATAAAGAAGAATACAGATTTTCATTGCGAAACAAATATTAATGCCACTAGAGTGATTTTGGGTAACCCCTCTTCCCCCCCCCATTAATAATAGTCCAATATCACAAATTTTCATAAACTATTGTTCTTATTTTATTTCATTGGCATATATAAAGTTTTCTTTAAGAACTTTTAAAATTGCAGCTGTTAAAGCAAGTTTTAAATTTCGTTTTAACCCCCACTCGTTATTCAGGTAGCCCACCGCTCCAATTAGTCTGATAATTTTCGAAAAATAGTTTTCTTTAATTAAATAGTATATGCCTAGTTTTGTTAGGAGAACTATTATTGGTGCTGCTAGAGCAAATTTTAAATTTTGTGTTTTGGGTAAACTTCTATGGCCTGATTTCCCTGATTTTCAGTAACTATTTTTTCTTATTCTATTTAAATGACATATACAGAGTTTTGTTGCCAAAAAGCATTAATGCCACTAGAGCGATTTTGAAATTTTGGGGTGCAGGCAACCCCCCTCCTGGATTTCCATGATTTTCAGAGACTATTTTTCTTGTTCTGTTTATATGGCATATACAGAAATTCGTTGCAAAAAAAAAAAGAAAGAAAAAGAAAAAAGAAACATTATTGCCACTTGAGCGATTTTTAAATTTTGGGGTACAGGTCAACTACTCTTCCTGATTTTTGGAAACTATATTTTATATTTTATTTCAATGACATATACCAAGTTTTCTTTTAAAAAAATTAAAATTGCTACTGCTAGAGTAATTTTAAATTTTGCTTTAACTCCCAAAAATTTTTCAGGTATACTACCATTCCTAGCGGCCCGATAGCCTGATTTTCGAAAGATACTTTTATAAATTTATTTTAAAGAAATGTGCTGAGTTTCGTTGAGATAAACCAAAAATTGCGGCCTCTGAAGCCATTTCAAATCATTTTTTAAAAAAATTGCTTCAGATTAACTCACAATGTATAGTGCAGGTAATTTAGCAGGTTGAAGGTGTGTCCATTTTGAATCACGTTGCATTATAAATTCAGTTTTGATGAATATATAGATTTCTTAAATGATAACACAATTAACTTTCTGCATGCTCAGTCAAAATCTGCGAGACTGAGTTGATTTACAACATTGCACATTATATATAAAGGAGCAGCAGCACACATCCTCACAAGTGGAGCACCAATAAGGGAAATAGCCCTAAGAAACAATAGAAATTTAAGAAAATTTCAGAGAGTGCAAAATTGTTCAATTTAAAAGTATCATTGGACAATATTTTACGAATTATCTTCCATTATAGCTGGAATCCAAAACATTCATATAATTTTGAACTTGAAAATATGTGTAGTGATTATGGATTAAGCTAGCAGGTCACATGTAATGCTTGAGTTGTAATGGAATATACCATCAATAAACTTTAAAAACCACATAAGCACACACTGCATTTTTCATTTCATTATTATTGAAAATTACTCCAGGATTTAAGACCAGAGAAAGCAACTAGCCATGATAAAGTGTGCATTAAAACTTTTTCAGAAGTGGAATCTCAAATGTTTTTCATAACTATTATCAAGTGAAGTTAAACAATATGCTCAGTGTGCAAGCTAAAACTTAGAAGTTATATACACTTTTAATAAAGTTCTAATGTCCCAGAATAAGATTTAGTCTTTTCTTGTGTGTAATTATCTCCAGCTTTCTCCTCTGACCTCTCTGGTTCCTCTGGTGGCATTTGCATATGGAAATAAATTTTTAGTAAAACTATTGATGGAATATGATTCATAAGCAATTTACTCCTGCTTGCTGAAATAAAACAATGTTGCTCACACTGTAATAAACAATGCTGAAATAAAGAAAACATGTTGCTTGTATTTTTGTACAGCTTTAAATTATTCCATTGCTCTTTTCCTCTATTGTCATCTGTTATTAGGCTTTTAAGGACCATTATAACTGAATCAAATAATAGCAAGTTCCATATATATTAAAACTCTGCAAACCACTTTTCATACGTTGCTATCCATTGTGTTTTACCTTTATTCATTTTTATGTGCTGGATGGCTCACCATTGCACAGCTAAAAACAATTTTCTCCTTTCTTACACGCTATTGCAGTAGCCTAATGGATAGCATGCTGGTTGTGAATGTAAAATTATGTCTGTTGCTTAACAATGAAACCTCATTCTTGAGCGCCATATTTATAAACATAATTTTTAATTTCATGACTTAAAACTATGTGCTGTATATAGCTTCAAATGTAAAAAGGAAATGAGGGACAGTGGTTAGGGGGCAAAAGAATATATTTTTACCCTTTCCTGCTAGATTCTCCCTCCACCATCTCCCCACCCAAAATTCCCACTTCCTAGTCTTGTTTCAGTAATGTAACAGGAGCCGGTGTTACACTCTGGGACTCTAGAATTTTACAAAAATTGTATAATTGGATAATATTTACAGGGCTAATACATTTTTATATATCCCTCAGTTTGAACATTTATCTCCTTTTTTAATCTTTGAAGGAGTGTTAAGGCATGCACTGTATGCAACAGATATTTGGATTTTTTAATTTCCACTATGATAGTACTCCATGGAAATATAGAATGGCTCTGATGGAATAAGCATAATGGATTTACCTAGATATAACATGTACTCATATATGAATTTGTGATTCTCTGTTCTTTGGGTAACTTATGTTATGACAGCCATTTAATTAAAAAATTTCAAAGTTTTTCAAATATAGTCATAGTAATATTAATATTAAAATTGTAATAATATAATAACAATAATAATGTTACTACATACCTGCAGCATTCATTTTCTAAGCTACCTCTTCTCATAGGTGGTCAATAATAAAATTCTTTTAGCATGATCTTCAACTGGTAATACCTATTGCAGGGCTTGGTTGAACCAAAACAACCATTTTATCCATCTAATTTCATCATGGCCTATTCATAGGTTGCATCACTCAAAATGGAACAAAATATTCCTTCAGAAGAACGAAAGCAAAAGGATATAGAAATGCAATGCAGAATGTCTCAAGTTTCCTTGAGATGAGACATAATTCCAGGCATCCTTGCTGTTTTTCCTCGAACACTGTCTGATTTCCCGTGGTGGAAGTCTCAACCTGTTGCAACTGACCTATAACAAACCTCTTTAACTTTGTTGAATTGGGTCACTGACAAAAATGTCTCTTTCTAGCATTAATGTTATACCACAACTAATGTTAGGTAACATAGTGTTTTGTTTTTTACATTTGTTGAAACACGTTTTTAATGGGTTGAGCTAAAAAAAAATGTTTATATGTACACAAGGGATAAGTCATGACAACTATTTTTCTTGTTCCTTGGGTACAACAAGAAAAACCTAAGATATACGATTGAAAGTGAATGGAATGTACTTTTTGCATCAAGCCAAAGATGGTGTATGTAAGAACAGCTGCATGTCTCAGCACTCCCTGAAGTTCAGTTGGTGAGCTACAGTGGTCATGAATGAAGGTCGCGAAGAGTGAACATGTGATGTGAAAATAGCATTTCACTGCAGTAGGAATGCACGGAACTTCTACACACAACTACAGGAGGCAATGGCTATGCATGCCCTGCCCTATTGAACATTATCACACACCAGAATGACGATGACTTGTTGAAGGAGTTTGGCAAAAATTGCATTTGTGTGGTTACCCAGGGTGATGCCATTCACTGGACTATTGCATAAGTTCTGGCTCATCAATTGCAATGATGTGATTGAACATCTTCCTAAAATCTGGTTAACTGATGTGACATGTTTCATAGCAGGTCCAATTCATGTTCCTCAGAATTGGCATTTTGCACACTTTTTTCACATGTCCAAGTACTCCTGTAAAAAGCGATGCAATGATTTGCTGGAATTCCCCTTTGCTCTTCTAATTTCACAAGTATCCACCACCTATCATCGCATAAGCTCTGTTCCACCACCATCATGTGTGTACACAGGACGCCCAATGCACAGTAGATCGGCAGTCAACATTCTGGCCCATTTGTAGGCCTCTGTCCAGCTCAGCTCTCTTCAATAAGGCAGGGCACACGCACTTATTTCTTCCCGTAGCCCTATATGTCATTCTCATGCATTCCTGCCACAGAGAAATGCTATTTTCACATATGCAAATTGTTCACTCTTCGTGACCTGCATTCCTGACCACTGGCACTCACCAACTGAACTTCGTGCTGAGATATGCAGCTCTGTTCACATACATCTAGTGGCTTCAGTGGAAAGTACATTCCATAAATTTCAATTGTATATCATAGATTTTTTTTCCCAATAAAAAAAAAATTGCCATTACTTATGACATATCCCTTATAAAATTGTTAATAAATATTAATGGTAAAATACCTAAGTTCTCAGATTATCAGTCACATTAGATGAATGAAAATCAATCTTTCAGCCACCCTGAACTCTATGGTCTTCTCATGAGTTCCTGATAGTCACACTTCAGAATAGTCGAAAGTTCAATTATCATTTATCTAATGTGACTGTTAACCAAAGAAGCGTTATTAAGTAATCGACACCATCAAAGTTTCAAGTCATATAATGGTGAAATAATTTGATGTTTAACTTAGGCTGTATATACCATCCAAAATTAATTTTGAAGTTTAAAGCTGCACAGGCTTAACAAATCGATGTTAATAGTATTTCATTGTTTTCATATACCTTGTAATTGGAGTGATTGATGTAAATGTCCATCATAAGCAGTTACTTAGTCATAGATCTCTAGAAGACCTAAAGTAATTTTAAGCATTATTAATGCAGGAATGTGTCTCCTTAATTCATATTTTCTACAAATAAGTTATTTTTACAGATTATTAAATTATGCCTAAACCTTAGACATGTGAGAATTTATTACATATGTACACACCTATAAGAATTTATTACATATGTACACACAAACTCCACATTAGAACAGGTTTCAAGGGCAATATCTCCCATTAATAGTTGTGGGCAGACTACTCTATGTTGTGGCTGGATCCCAAGATGCTTCTTTCTCAGTCTCTGGTGGTTCTAATGGACCTTGCTGAGTTAATCTATGGGTAGAACATCAAAATTCATTAGGTATTTTTCTATTTTTCAGAATGAAACATTTTTTCCAAATAAATTGCTCTGTTGTGTTGAAGTTCTTTCAGTAGCTTATTCTCTGGTTTAATTTCGTGATTTTGGGTTAAAAAGTAAGTTCTACTGCTTATTTATCAATTTGTTTAAAACAAATATTCCTACAGTGTTTCTTTCTCCAAATTTCTAAACTTCTGATTTTTCCAATGTAATTTTGTAAATCCTGGTTTTTATTTTATTGATATGGTGTCTTTTCCTGTGGAACCTAGTAAATTTTTTATATTATATGTATTCTTTGGGGCTAACTTTGTTGTTCTTGAATGTCCTATTGAATGTGTTGTAAGGTGAATGATAGGTGAAACTCTTGAATTTGTATCTTTCCTGGATGATCTTCAGTGTGGAAACCTCTCTTATAAATTTTTATCTTTTAATTTTATTTTTTATGTGTGTGTCTTTGTTTAAATTATTTATTATTGCTTTATTTTCTTGTGTATTTTGTTTTGTACTGTTCCTGAGGGTGGGATGTTAATCATTCTGTGGACCAAGCTGTAGAGCGTCACATATTTGTGTGGGATGGGATTATGGCTAATATGTTTAATATAATTTTCTGGTGTGTCTTTTCTATAAATTCTAAAGTTCAATTTGTCTGTATTTCTTACAATTTTTAAATCTTGTAATAGGAATCAACCATTTTTCTCCTTCATAGTAAACTGTATAAATTAATGTTGTAAATTAACAAGTTTCAGAACATCTATTAAAGATTTTTCAATATTATTGCACCTATATCATGTCTTGAAAATTAATTTGGTAAATATGTATTTCAAAGGAGCTCATGAATAAATCTGCTAGAAACTGAGGTGGGGTTTCCTATTGCAAGACCAGAAACTTGTTGGTTAAATTTTTTGTTAAATCTGAGGAAATTTTGCTGAATGCATCTGTTGGAAGTTTTATTAAATTCTCCTATTTCTTCATTTGTAAATTTAAGGAAGTTAAATCATTTCCTTAGCATTTATCTAAGATTCTACGTTGGGATTCTGGTAAATCGATACCATTGCATCTCATGTTTCATTTCTGAAATTTTGAAGATTTTCAACTAAGTCAAATAATTTTTTGATGCCAAAGGTTTGTTAAGGAAATGTTAACCTCCTTAAATTTACAAATTAAGAAATAGAAATAAAATGTCCTAATACATGCATTCAGCAAAATTTCCTCAGATTTAACAAAAATTTTACCAAAGTTTCTGGTTTAGTAATGGGAAACCCCATCTCAGTTTCTAACAAATTTATTCCTGAGCTCCTTTGAAATTCATATCCACCAAAGCCTTCCCATTAATTTTCAAATCATGGTTATATGTAGGTGAATGAAACATTTGCAATAATACTGAAAAACATTGATAGATGCTTTGAAACTTTTTAATAAATCTATAGTTTACCATGAAAGAGAAAATTGGTTGATTCCTATTATAAGATTTGAAAAATATAAGATGTGCAGATATATTGATGAAATCCATAGAAAAGACACACACCAGAAAAATACATTAAACATAACAGGCATAACCCCATCTCACACAAATATGTGGGTTCTACAGCTTGGTACACAGAATGTTTAACACCCCAATTGCAGAAACGATACAAAACAAAATACTAGCAGATAATTAATAAAGCAATATTCAGTGATTTCAACAAAAACACAATAATAAAAAAGCAATAAATTTAACAAGTCAAAAATATATTATGAGGTTTCCATACTGAAGAACATCAAGGAAAGATACAAATTCAAAAGTTTGACATATCATTCAACTTACCACAAAATTCAATAGAATATTCAAAGAATATGACATAAAGCTATCCCCAAAGGAAATATATCAAACATTTACTAACCTCCATAGTAACACTGTTCCAATAAAACAGAATTCAGGAATTTACAAAATTAAATGTGCACATTATAATCAAAGGTACAATGGAAAAATGAAGAGAAATTTAGAAATTTTGAGAAAGGAATATGTTAGGAATATCTTTTTCAAACAAATTGATAAATTAGCAGTGGAAGCTCTCTTTTGCACCCAAAATCGCAAAATTAAACCCAGTAGATTAATCTACTTTCATCCTGAAAAATAGGGGGAAAAAAAAAACTAATGAATTTTGATTGTCTACCATGGATGAACTCTGCAAGTTCTATTAAAACCACCAGAGAACGTCACAGAACCACCTTGGGATCCAGACACCACATTGCATAGGCAGTCAACAGCTGATGATGGGAGTGATTGCCCCGAAAATGACCTAATGTCATATGTGGCATTACTGTGAACATATTTATAAAAATACTAGTAAAATTTTTACATGTACCTGAAAATTGGAGTGCATTAAAATAAAGAAGTTTTATGAATTATGACTTGCAAAATATAATTTTTTCATTTTTATATCCACAGACAGATTTAAGGATCCCCAACGACGGAAACTAGAACAATGGAAAGAAGAACGAAACAGACAGAAGTTAATGACTGCTAAACAGAAACCTTTTGTATGCGGAATTGTTCGTCATAATGTAGGATCACCATATGCCAGTAACATATCAAATAATAAACATTTTAAAAATGAGAAAAATCTCCTAATTGCTAAGTCTGTCATTAAAAATGGTAGAGAAAATTGTGGCAAAGCAGGCAAAACAAGATATGGTGCAAAACAAACTGAGCAGAAACCTGAAACTATGGTAGCCATTCCAACAAATTTTAAGTTCAAGGTACGTGTTTATTAATTTTTTGGTCATAATATATCCTTGTTTTATGTTAATTGTTCATTTATAAAGAGTGAAAAATAGGATGCCTTATTGGTAGTAAAAAACTGAAAGGTCTATACAGTTAGCATGACTGATAAAAATTAGGTAAATTCCCTCACTGTGTGGATTCCGAAATTCCGTAAACAAATTCCCTCACCTTTGCCAAAGATTAGGGAACTTTGTCGTTGAACCCCTAAATCTTAGAAATGGTTGGATTCAATATTCTTTTCACAAATACAGCACATAATCCAGTCTTACACATAATTTAGAAGTAATGAAAATAAATGGTTCTAGTGCGAACAAGAATTAAGGAAAAATACAAAGGAATTTATGTCTATTAAAGATGTGATTTATTACTCACTATAGAAAGCAAAATTAACTGAATCACTGAAAGTAAAGTTTTGTAAAAGATTTTGGTAACACTATTATAATATACATTCATTAAAAAGTTATCCTTTCGGTAGCCTATTGGACAACATAAATACAATATCACACATGCATATAATACAGCATATAACTCTATAAATTATGTATAGATATATTTGCCTGAAGTAATGCTCATATTTTTCTGAAGATCTGGCATTAAGGAGAAACTTTTAGTCAGTTTTTATATAATTATAAAAGTGCAGTCCATTTTAAAATTATACACTTGCAGTTCTAATTTAATTCAGTCCAATAGCTGTTTGTGCTTCCTGACCATTTGATATTTATTATGGAGAAAATATTCTACATAGGAGCATGAGAATTGTAAAAACTGTCCACATGATGCCATTTATCACAAACCCTATTTACGGCCACAGTACTGCTCCAAAGCATTTTTATACAGAAAATGCTCATGCAGGAAGCACAGTAAAAATCTTCACAACTGTTATTCTAATGCATATAAAGTAATAATCAGAAAAAGGAGAAATAGACAGAAGAAGTAAGTAGGGTGAACATTTTTTTGACACTGCATCTTCAATAAGATATTTAAGAAAGGTAACTAAAACAGAATAGAAATTTTAGCTTTAACATTGATATTTTTATTTTTAACAAAATGTTAGTAAGAAAGAATGTGATAGAGTAAAAGATAAATCTATTGGTCCATTAAAAAATCTTGATATTATAAGTATATTTGGAAAACTGCTTAGAAGAATTCTATGAACTTAATAATTTACCTACGCCAGCTGGAGTTGCTTCATAAATTAATGGCAAAACTGCAGTGGCTGAACTGGAGGAGCCAGTCTTGGCTTCCCCCCCCCCTTTGTTTTAATGGTATTTTATGCCTGTTTTTACATCTGAGGCACCACAGGCAGTGAACACTGATGATTCATGAAATGATATATTGGGAAAGGATGTTTTTTTACGAAGGAAGTGTTCCAGGCCTAAGTTTAGAGTACCTCCCCAGCATTTGCCATTTGTGATGACTGAGGAAAACCTGGAAAAAGCCTCAGTCAGGGAGGATGGCTCTGTTGGGTTTCGAACCCCAGACCTCCTGCTCACAAGTCCATGTCTTAATGAACTCAGCTACCCGTGGCGGTAATCCAGCCTTGAGATGATGCTAATGCTTTTTGGAGGTGTTGGGAGATCTCACGGGGAAAGGAATTAGAAGAGCTGCATTCAATTTAAAAGATAGTTGTTGAATGTAACTGAGTGGTTTTATTCACAAATATTATGTCTTCAAGATCCAAAGATTGTTGTTAGTTAGCCTTGAATATGTTAATAATGTTATGACGCTGGATTTTTTGGAACTGGGTCTTTGTCATTTTCCTTGTCACTTTATATCCCATTATCACATGCTGTATAATTGGACAACAAAGTTCACGGCTTGTATTCTCACTCTCGAAAATACATTGAATTTCACGAACACCCAGTTTTGAGTCTGGCACTTTTGTGACGTCTTCAATTATGTAGAGATGCACACTCCATATTGTAAAGGTCAATATTGTTCTAATGCAACACTATTACAGTAAAAAATGAGAATACTAATTCGTCACAATGTCTAGATTCAAATTTTCAAACATAATGGCTCAGAATATACCAAACTGCTTAAAGTATCTCAAAACTGCTATGACACTGATATAGAACATACTAAATTCAAAACTGATAAAAATAGAAAAATCGATAAATTGATACCAGGCTTCGACATCCGGCTGGTTTTGTTTGGAACCAGCATTTGACGCATCCATTAGGTGTCTTAGATTTTAGTTAATTCTTGGCATTGTCCATTGTCATTACTTTTTCTCACTTCTCATTGGTTCTATGATGTAAACATGAGTTATGGAACCTCTTATTAGTGTTTTATTTCGTGCATGTGTCACATTGACATTAACAGTTACGTGAACCTGGAGGTGTGCATTTAAAATTAAGGGGCTCTGGCCTAAAATGGACACAATGAATTCCCCTATAGCCTTCACTTGAAAGAAGGAAATGTCACTTGTTTACTATTACTGAAATGAGGCATTGCATCTTTTTGTTAGATCACTCAAGGCTTGTTAGCAACACAAATAGATAATGGTTCTGCCCACTTGTATGAATACAGGAAGAAAGGCTTTTGGGTCCCCTCTTCACTGTGTTACTTTTAGAGAAACCTTGCAAAGTTTTATGACTTGGACAGCCATAAAACTTAACAAATTCTATGCAAGATACCATCTTCACTTTCTCTGCAAAAAGTAATTCCAAAACATATTCAATCAGGGGGAAATAAAATGTGTCTTGAACACATATTTATAGTACTGTATAGTTTAACAAAATACAGTGCTTATAGTAGTCAAATCTAGACGTGGCAATTATTAGAATAGTCAAATGTATATATGGCAATTATAATAGTTAAATTTAAATGTGGTAATTATGATTGTCTTTAGCTTAGGAGCTGGAGAAATTCTATTCCACATCAATCAGGTTAAAGTACTATACTTGCTTGTAGAAATTTCAATGTAATTGACAACTAACTCTCACTAACGGACTCACCCCACCAGTAATTAACAAACACACTACTAAGATCTAAACAATGGACATTCTATGTTCTTAATTATCTAGTGAGTCGATTTGATAATCTTTTGCTCCACTTACTGTTATAAGATTAAGATTATCAAATCGACTCACAAGATAATTAAGAACATAGTAGTCGCTTCACTGTATTGGTTCCGACACGAAATTAAATGTTACATTTAATGCACATTCTCCTCAAATTTTTTCTCCAAATTATTAATGAATTTACTACAACAATCTAAACAATATATATGCCATAATATCAATGAATTCAACTTGAATGATAAAGAAGATGCGACTAGTGTCATGGTTAATAACTGACTTATAAATTCTAATGCATTTTGTGAACAAGAAAAGAAAATGTTTGAAAGAATCATGCTTGCAGCAACAAATTCCTAAAATTGAACTTTGAGAATAACTACAGTGAGCAGTGCAATACTTTTAAAATAAGTAACATGTAACATGATGTAAAATATGTAATATTATACCAAATATTTATAAAAATGTTAAAACAAATTTATTGAAAATATTCCTACTTGTATATCTTGAAACCCTTGCCTTTTCTTTGCGCATAAATATGTAGCATTAAAATATGTAATTACATAAATTTTGGGCTCTAGGTACTGTTATGGAAATATTTATGCTGTCAAAACTCTCAATCATTGTTTCACAATATTATTATTATTTACAATAATATTTACATACAGGAATCCAAGTATCAATGTATCAAGAATGGGGAGAGACCTGAGAATATTAGGAGACTACCTCCTCCCCATGATCTAGTGGTAGCATTCACTATTTCTGTCCTTTCAGAGACCAAACTATTGTTGCTGAAAGGAACTAGTATAATAAATTGCAAACTTTGGTGGTAGCATTCACAGCTTCTAACTCGCATATTCTGATTTTTTTTCTTTTTTCTTTCTTTATCTTGAGAGTTATTCCTTACCCGTAGAAGATGAATGCCAAATAGCTTACAAAATAAATACGTATGTGTATATATATATATATATATATATATATATATATATATATATATATATATATATATATATATAGGTGTACTCTCATGGCATTGCACCTCACAATACTTGGGATATTTTTATTTCTATTTTTGGTATGATTAAGCACCTTTTGCCTAGAAAACAAACATATATGTGGCAGGACTATTAATTATGTCCCAGTTATTCATTAAATAAATAATAAATAAAGGAAGTGTTACAAAATATTAATGAACATCTTTTAAAAGTTTCAGGCACCTGTTGGAATTAAACCAATTGTAGAGCTGCCAAAAGCAAGGTAAGAAACTTTGAAATTTATTCATATTTATTATTAAAGTTAAGTTATGAGCTGTTTAATATCAAGATCACAGCAACATAGGAACAGGTGCATTTCATCCCTAATTATTAGGCACCACAGTGCTTGTCAAATTTTAACAGTTTTAGGCAATAGTAAATGAGATGTATTAGCAGAACATTGCCCAGTCACTGAACTGAACTCGCATACTCTAGCACATTATCAGTTAACAGTGACTGACTTATTGTTCTTCATAATTATTATACAAATGATGTGTACAGGATGTATAAAAATATATATATATATATATATATTATAAGGCTTGGTGGTAGGTAGATAGGTATCATATGATCACGTGCTAGAACCTCTGAAATGGGAGGGGAATGGCTTATTTATTTCAATTTTAATTTTTAAAAGTGTGTGCATTTTTTTTTTTCTCCCTCTCTTCCCCTGATGCTCTTTAATATCTTAGATCATTATTGAACTGAAGACGTGAAACAGCCAATAAATTTTTCTCAGCAGCCTCCTCTTATAGCTTGAGGTGTTTTTTACATGACGTAAATACCTAATACTGAACCCTTGCTTTACTTCCCTTTCAAATAAAGCCATACTTATATTTTTGTATCTAAAATCCATCAATCCTAATTGGGATTGAACCATTGTCCACGAGGTAAGTATGGTTATCACTAGACCGTCAGGATCGACTAACACAGCAGTTACTGACAGGAATTATGGTGATAAACTCAGGATTAGCAAATTTGAGGTTGAATTTCTCTCTGACTAAGCTCAGCAGAATTATAGGAACTATGTACAGGAAATAAGCTTGATGTCAAAGATGCAAAACCTGTTCATCCCATTGGATTTACCATGCCAATATTTGAATCTAATTAGATAAAGTAATTGGAAATCAGCTGGTAACAACCTCATGCAGTAAAACTGAGTTGAAGTCATACAACTTCGTTATTTCCTAATCTCTGATAAGGAGTTTGGAGTTCAGGAGGATGAGTCTTTAACCAGCAAGTGGTTGCATGTGAGCATTTTGCTCAAAGTTAGCTTTGTGTATTTTTCTGCAATTTGTTTTAATGGTCAGAAAATAAAATGACTACTTTTGTGTAAGATATAATCTATAAGGTTTTTATCACCTCCCATGAGCATGCTATAAAAGTAGGAGTCTGTGAAATTGTTGAACTTACCTTGACTTAACTGATATAATTTAACTGGTCTTCTCCCTCTACTCTGTTTTCATAAAGAAAATTGTATGACAGCTGTCTTAATTCTTGAACATCAAGAAAAAGTAACAATTGCTCAAATTATCTCATTAAATGGAAAAGAAAATTGAATTTTGAGGTTAAAAGAAGATTTTGGAAGACAGACTTTAAAAGAATGAACAACCTCAGTGGATAGATCTCCATCTGGTTACAGTAATCCTTTGGCATCTCCAGAAAAACCCCTATGTGGTTCATCATGCGATGAGAGAAATGCTCACATTGGCATGGGATCTTAAGGAAACACTAATTAGAATTATGGGCAGACTTGGTAATGCATAATACTTCAAATTTAACCAGCTTGCGCAGGAAAAATAAAAAGTAAGCTAGAAAAAAAAAGAGAGAATCTCATAACACAAGATATCTATAAAAATTTTGACTTTAAAATAATCTGTGAGTAAAGTGTCCATATAGCAACTACTTGCCGGTTAAGCTCCATTCTGTCTGCTCTTCAGGAGCCTGGGACTGTACTCATCATTATATCAAACTTTATGAATCCTACATAACTTCTGTAATGAGTACAAATATGTTTCCATATAGATAGGAATGGAGCATTAGTTTGCCCAAGCTGGCGAAAGGGCTGAACTTTTAAAGTAACAGTTCCAGAACTATTGAGGATTCCTGGACTAAAGTAAGTCTCTAATTCTTCTGGGGAGAATTCCTTTGGTATTCCAGGCAATGGCTTCTGCCATATTTGATAGTTGCAGTATAGGAAAGAAGTTGGCATATTATTGTACTAGCTGTATATTATCTGTTCAGACAGCCAAGCAGCTATTAAGGCACATACATAGTGAAGTAAGTACTTGCTCCAGGCAATGTCAACAGCCTCTGGATAATATCAACAGTTGCTCATACTCCGAGCATGCTGATATTGTGGAAATTAGATATGAATATCTGGCCAAAAACGGTTTGATAGATAAATTTGTAGGTTCTGAACTGTTGCTGGAAATTACTAACATTATGCATATAGATCATTGAGCCTGTGATGACAATTAATACTTAAACATTGGAATGCCATTCTTGATCAGTTTTGTCAAGCTAGGGCCTTAATAGAAGACTGAGATGGATCAACAAGATTAACATCATATCTTTAATATAGATAAGCTTAAACCCGTAACTGGGCACAGTATACTCAATAGATGAGGGCTTATTGAAGATTCTAAATGCACAAATTTCGGAATACAGGGGGAGGGCCATGAATACTATCGTGTGTATTGTAATACTGCATTTGTGGGTAGAAGCTATGTTCTTACACATGGTAGATATCATCTACAGATCATGAGAGATGGAAGCCTAAGAGATATATTCTCCTTTTTAAGATGGACTGACTTTAGTTTCAACTAATAGAGTACAATGTGTGTCTCGGTCACCTAAGTGCATGTAGATCTTGCATTCAAGACCTACGTGCCACTTTTACTTCATTTCAGCCCTAGACAAAAGAGGAACCAATTTAAGAATGATGCAGGATTTGAATATTCAATTTAAATTTGTAAATTAATCCCAACAGTATTGTATTTACGTTTTGTTCTTTAGGGCAGTGTTTATACTGAAGTTTTTGAATTGACTGTACACTCATATATGTTGAATTGAGCTGGCTTACTGGTAAAAACATCACTACCAGCTGTGAAAGTTAATTGATGTTACATTTTTGAAAATCCTTTGCACATCTGATACACATTTTCTTCATTTAATTGCTTCTACTCAAATCATTTAACAATCCCTCCAATACCATCCACTGCTTCTTTCCTATGTGATGTTATAACCCATCATTATGATAATCTTTCTTCATGAAACAGGTTAAAAAGTGTGTACTTATTCTTAAATTGTGCTTCACAGTTATTAGAAATATTGTTACAGGAACAATTTTCATCATGGCAGAATATTTGTTGTCATGTGATCGTTAATCACTAACAATAGTGAAAGTGTGTGTAAGGTTGTTTTGTAATGAAATGCAGCAAGTATATTTTTATGGCTTCAATCAGCTGATTGTATCTCATCTTTAGGGTTTCAATGAGAAATTTTCAGCCTATTGTACTTACATAAGTGCTTTTATTTGTCTTCTTTTCTTTTCTTCAGAATTTCCAGCTTTAACATTCCTTAATAAAATAATGGACCTTAAATGTATTGATTTAATGCATTTTAAGCTATTCATTCAAAATCTAGAGATACTGGTCATTCAGTATCATGCTTCATTTAGCAACTTCCACAACAATGTAACTTAAAGATGTCATTCAAAGAAAGGCTATTTGTATGTATTGACTTTAAAATTGTATCATTCAATTGCCATTATCTGTATCACAACATGCCTTTAACTATGTATCACTCCCCCTCGCAGGAAAATCAGAAATTGTGTTGTGGAGGGACAGTATGAGGTAAAGCCACAATTATCTATACTGGCCTGAGTACACATTTGTAACTTCACAGTAAAGGGAGATTAAATGCTTTTGAGATGATTTAATAATGAATGCATGCATGCATATTTTTACTGTGGTTGAATTCAAATTTAGTTAAAACTGCATTGTTAGACTTGAGCATTGTAATTTGGCGATAAATTTCTGTAATGCCTAAACAACATGAAGACCACAGACAAAGAATGTTTAGTCACAAGAAACTGTTTGAAATATTGGCATTTTTAACTTCAAAATCAAATTACTTGAAGTTCATTAAACTTAAATATAAATGCCAGTAATGCGAAAATGTAGATGAAATGAAATGGAAAAGAACGTAGCAATATATTCTAACATAATACTATAAGGAAAAATCTCATGTTCAGGAAAATGTATTTCAAAAAGCAATTCTTTTGGTAGATTCAAAATTTGCTATTGCAACAATAGATACCAAAAATTTTCAAAATATTGCAAACGTGCAAATCAGACAGCTCATAAAAATAGGTAATAACATAGCCCTTCAGTAGTTACCATCCCATGTGAACCTCCTAAAAATTGGGTAGTAGATATATGGGCAAAGAGAGGAACAACCGTACAGAAAAAATGGATCAGACTACCTTTTTATAACCTCAGAGCATTCTTACAAAAGAAACACCAACACATATAGAACAAGAGCAATTAAATTCATTCAAAAGACAAATCATAGGAACAGAGAAAGAGCTTTTGGCATGTATACTTGCAAGAAGGATGCAGAAGGATGACTATTTGGCTGACCATCTACACAAAATTAACATGAAAAATTCACCTGCATATACCAGCTGCAAGGACTCAACCACCATTATGAACTAGAACAGAACCTAATTCACCATCTATTCTGGAGAATAACAAAGAATTACTCCAAAAGCTTACCATTGAAATTAAAAAAGTGTTTAATTTATTTTCTTAAGAACATTTTTAAAATTAAAAATTATTCTAACAATTGCATGTTACAAATGAACCATGATTACAGCTGTGATGTTTGTAACATTTTTTGCTTGATTCAATTTCTTCTGTACCAATTGTCAACTGAATTGAAAATCTGTCATTGATGGAGTAATATAGAATATTATTGCATTGCAGTCCCATAGTTGGATTGTTGTTTCTCTGTAATTAAGAAAATAGAATGATATTCTTGGAACAAATGATGACATTAATATCTCATTTATTAAAAATATGTATTTTACCAGATACACTACTATCTATAATGTGAACACAAGGACAAAGTAATGTTACCTTATTGAACATATGTTTGCAGCTTTCTTTTCCTCCCTGAAACAAATGCTACCCTTTCTGCTTAATTTTGCAGTAGTTCAAGAAGATATGGGCTATGGTGATTGTAATTCTGTTCTGTAAAGTAAAAGTAGAAATTCCAAGGTCACAAAAAAGTCAACACCATTAATTTTACATAGATCCTCGCTTAAATCATTTTTGTATTTTTCTTTTCAGAAATTAAATTCAATATCATATGCACTTTAAATTAAACAGTGAAACACTTTGAAATTGGATATTGTTAAACCAAAAATAAAATGTGTTGGCCATTTGAATGTAGCTGCCCTACTCAAAACATCCTTACAAATAATTGATCTGAAATTTTCATAAAAGAACTTACTTGAGCTTCACCAATGGTTGCAAAAATTTCACAACCCAAACCAATGCTTTTGTTGTATAATACAAAAGTTTATGACAGGAAACTGAATTAGATCATTCTTTGCTAACATTTAAACAGCTCTGTAGCAAGTACTTTTTAAAAATCTTGTATTCATTTTGTGAGATGTTTATAAATAAATAGCAATTTTGCTTAATATTTATTACCTTGAATGACTTTAATTTGTTTGTAATTATTGCAACTTTTTTTTTGCATTTAGTACCAAATGTTTTAACATATGATTAAATGTTTTAATAATTTGCCTATTATGCTAATCTCTATCCAGAATGTGCTATGTTCTGACCAAAAAAATTGTTAAAAATGATCTAAATTTTTAATTTAGGTGCTAAAATTCACCATTTGTAACTATGACATACTTGGAAGTATAAACCATCTTTTCATGTGGCATGCATTATATTTCATATGAACTTATACTCTTGAAGCTATTAATAGAGAAGTAGTAAAATAATATTGATATAGAGTTGGTATGGTGTCACTTATATTTCACTTACTTTTTTATATCAATATTATGCATTATATTATTTGCATTTTGCTTGTTTTTCAGCAAAAGGATTGCTTTTGCTGAAAACACCATGCAAGCAGATGCCAGGATTCTGCAAAGAATTACTCGATCAATGACTAATGTTGCAAAAAATAGCAACAAATTCATATCTTCTCAGGTAGGAGCTTGACTTAGAATTAACTATTCTGTTTTATGTATACTTGAGTATTTTATAATGGATGTTATGACATTTTTCAGACAAGGAAAAGCAAAAGGTGGAGTAATTAGAATATTCCAACATGTATGCGAAGACCAGTGCAATTAGTTGCCATTTCTTCCCTCTTTTATAGCATGATGATACAAGCTTCCTTGCAAGTATATTTCAGTAATCAAATTGGAAATGGAGATAAAATATTTTCATTTTGGGATTATATCATTTTAAAAGGGTTTAAATGGAACCAAAGTGTTGAATGATTGAAATAGGCTTATGGAAATGATTGACCGATTAGCTTTGTAGTGTGCAAATAAACCTTATCACTTGAGCCACAAGGGCCTTTAGTGCTTTCCTTTAATGTTAATTTGTAGTTTCAGATCTAACTTTTTTGTAAGCTCTATAACAGTTAGGCCCAACCATAACCCACATGTGCTCTGACCAAACCCACCTCCTTGACATGAAGGGAAAAACATACTAACTTACTAGCTATTGCTCGCATATACTGATATCATTCACAATTGTTATTTGCAGTGGTGGCAGTCTTGTGAGTTAACATTTTGTATTGACGTACTCAAAGATGTGCAGATTTTTTTTCTTCTTTTCTTTTTCCTTTCTCTCTCTCTCTCTCCACAAATCCTGGTAAGTGCAGTATTTTTATGTCCAAAGTAAAATATTTCACTTGTTCAAAATATTTGTATTTGAAGTCTCAATACAATATCAAATTACATTTCCAAACATATAATTCTGCCTATGGGCATGTTGTTTAAAGTATGAAATTTGACAGTATTGAAATAGCACTGGAAATATATGAAATATTAAATGAAGCAGAGTTCATAAAAGAATGTGTGATTTCGGTATAAAGAAATTTGCCCTAATTTCATAAACACTTTTTAGTTGTTAAGCCTATTTTGTAATACTTGTACAAGGAAGATTGAGGAACTGGGATGTGATATAGAAAATCAACTGTAGGAAAAAATGGAATAGTTAATTTGTTTTTCAGTAGCATTAAATGACACTACAGACAGATGTGATGAAGCTGAACTGCCTGTACTTCTTAGTGGGATTGATAATAATGGCTTAAATGTTTTTGAAGATCTTTTCATAAGTAGTTGCTCTACAAAATAAAACATGCAGAGAAGATATATTCTCTACTGTTCATAATATGGGTACAAATATGAACTTTACAGTGCTAAACTGTCAGTATCACAACCAATGAGCACCTGTATGAAAGGGCAAGAAAATTGCTGTATTGGTAGGCTGAGACAATTTTTACCAGAAATTGGTGTAACTTCCATACTATTTTGTATTTATAGGAAAACTTTATGTACTAAGACAATTATCTTGATTTATGTTATGTACCTTGTAGTGAAGTGTGCGCATTTCATTAACTCTAGCCCTTCCACCATAGATAAGTCAAAGACTTAGTAGAAGAACTGAAAACTGAATATTCACATGTACGTTATTATTGTTGTATGAGATGGTTGGTAGAGATGTCATATTATCACAATTTTTTCAATTACGTAGTAAGGCCAATAACCTCATGAAAGAAGAGGTAAGGATCAATTATCCACAGCTAATATTTCTGGTTACTATTTTAATGAAGTAATTATTGTGTTGACTTCTTGCAGGGAAATGAAATATTGGAATTGAATCAATCAGAATGGCTGTGCAATCTTGCATATCTAACAGATTTATTGCAACACTTGAACATTTTGAATACAACTATACAGGGTAGAGATAAAAGAACAGTAAATTTAGTTGATATGTAACTAAAAATGTTAATTGGAACATTCACAGTGAAGCCAATCATATAATTGAAATCATTTTATGATATAGTCGAACTACACACTCTTGATTTCAATTAGTTGATATGGTTAACACATTCATGGTGAAGCTATCTCTTTGACAGGATCAGCTGGAAGTTCTGTATCATTTTCCTTCTCTGGATTCCATCTTCACTATACAAGTTACACTCTTCTAAATAAATATATTAATATTATAAAGCAATTATATACAAAGTTTTAATCACGATTTGCTGACCTTAAAAAGTATGAACTAGAAATGTCTGTTTAACAACCCTCTGAATTTTCTTTGCAGTGGGGCTCCACATGATCTCCAATGGAACTGCTTGAATTACAGAATTCTGTTACAGTTAAATATTCTGACAAAGAAAGGTGGGAACTATTTAAATCACAACTCTTTGATAAATTTCCATGGTTGCATGTGTTTGCAATAAAATGTAATGGCAATCTTCAGATCCACATAAATTTGCAAGCAAATGTTTTATAAAATGAATTACATTAAAAGCCAGTATCAAAATAGGATATGTCAAGATCACTTGGTAAGTCTTCTATGGCTTAGTACCTCATCATTATAAATAAGATCGCCAGAAAAGTCACTAAGAGAAATGCAATGTAGAAACAACACAATATCCAGCATTCATATAGAGATGTATTGTATTAAATTGCTTTAAAGTACAATTCATTCAAGCCAGCACTAAAAGTCAACAAATATAGCCCATCTTGATGTAGAGTAGACCTGCATGGTCACAACAAAAAGTCTAGCAGATCAAAAGAAGGTCTCCCACCCTCCCCTCTTCTGACTACGGTTGGGCATCCCATCCCTAGAATCTTTTCTACATCTCCTAAACACTGTATCCTAATAGATATGTTCGTTGTCTTTCCAGAGCTTCTTATTAGTAAGATGCTAAAACCATGAGGGGTTACCATGCTAGAGTTCCATCGCTAGTCAGTGTTTCCAGAATGGCAAATGTCCAGTAATCATAATAATTTTCCTGGTTTGTTTTCTGTCACTACTCACTAGATACTTCGCTAGGCTGCTATCAGATGAATTTAAAACCAAAAGTATATTTTTTTCCAGTCTTATTGATATCATCTTGTCTGGCCATGTTGTTCCAGCTAAGAATGTCTTACAAGGGTTTTTGTAAGAGGTTTTTGTGCTGAAGCATGCACTGTGTCGGAGGTGCTGCCACTTTGAACTGAAAGACTGACAAATTATATATGACTGCTACTGGTTGAGTTGGACTCTGCCGGCTGCCAGTGTTGAATCTGTCCAGGGAGTGGGGACAGATAATCCGATCTGCTGTAAATATGCAACTCCTGCAGCAGTGCAACACATTATGACTATATACAGGCAAACTGGAGAGTCTCCTGGCATGCCTCACTCCTGTATAGCTATTTTGAGGGTTCTTAAACAGAAAGGAAAATAGTGTTAATGTGTCCCTCACAGGGGGAGATCTTAAATCTTATTCAAATGTTACAGTTTGCATTGAGTAATTTCCATGATAATGGTGTTTCTTCTATAGGATTTCAATTCCTGAGCTTGGAGTTTATCCACCTTTAAAGTATCATTGACTCCAAATTTTTCTGAGCAGCCAAAACCATAGGCTTGTAAGAGATGTTATCAAAGCACCTCTATGTCTAGGAAGGCCCCTAATGCTGTTTATTTCCTAGCTATACAGTCCTCTAGTCTGCTAACAAGGCAGTGTAATGCCATTATGCAAGACTTGGATGACTGGTAGGCATATATGAGATGTTAAAGAGTGTCTGTAAATAAAACAAATGAACAAAAATAAAAATATTTGTCACTTTCTTTGAAAAGGGTTGTTAACTGATTTGCTTCATTTCTTTTCATGCAAAACGAATTTTCCACATTCAACGCATTCTGCTGCTCACTACCATCCATACCGTCTACATGTCCACTATATTTCACATGCTCTCAGAGCTTTGGCAAACATCGGCATGACTTCATCTTCAGCTGTTGCATCGGCTGCCCCTTTCCCCTTATCAAAAACACTTACAACTCGTCCCACTTTGTCGCACACTTCATCGACGCTTTGAATTCCACATATGACAACATCCTCATCCACTGCCTTGTAGGAGCCAAAACTAATGGCAATGGCAATTCTGGCCCATTCTCTGCATTATCAGCCTATTTCCAAGGTGGCCTATACTTCACCTTACAAAAAGTTTCAATTTGTGCATTAATCTCCACTATTTTCCACAAACATGGAAAAAGCTGAAATTATTTGCATTTTGAAAAAAGGGGAAGGACCCAGTTCACCCTTCCAGCTATCTGCCAATCAGCTTGCTTCCCACAGTGTACAAAGTGTTTGAATGAACACTATTGGCCTGCCTGGAGCTGCTGTTAACTCAGGTGATTCCGGAGCACCAGCTGCAACTCCAACAGTGGGCAGCTGCGCCTCAAAATGTGTGCCTCAATATTTAGGAGCAAATTAGTGATGTGCAGACCAAACTAATTTTATATAAGCCCTGGGCCCATTTCCCAAAAACATCAATGAACCAATTACAGACTATACAAAACATAAGCGTGGGGAAAGTTGTAAATGTTGCACTTGTCACCACAAATGCCGTTATTCATTGGAAAACATGAATGGAACCCATAACGATCTTTATTGAACATAAAGCACACAAGACTTGGGCAAAAATTCGTGCTTGCCCAAATTTAATAGTTCAAAATATAGGAAAAGGCTCGCCAATCCACAGGAAACACAAGTTTAAAGCAAAAAGGATACAAATATTTTAACAAATTTCAAACAGGTGCAGCTCTCTGAATTGCTGTACATATTAGATTAGGTTAGGATTATGAACAGCATAAGGTTTAGATATAAGGTGACATCTTTATTTTAAAAAAAAAGGATGCCCCAAACCCAATAATTCTAGCACCTAAGAACTCATTTAATGAACCTTCACATATAAATCATTCTCCTGCATCCAGGCAACCATACTGGGCATCTGTATGGATCTACTATGTTATTTATATATCCAGACACTTAAACAACCGAAAATTGTAGAGGAATGTAAAACTAAACCTGAAAGGCTGTCTAATGTAGGCCACAGGTCAAATTTGTGAATAAAATGAATCTGAATCTGAATTCCTGGAACATCCACACACACAGGACTCTACACACCAAACCAGAATCAGAACAAAACCAATTGCCGAAACCAGGACCCAGCCACTTCTAAAACAAGAGCCATGGCTATGGCACTCACTGTCTCCATTGAGGCACTGAAAGCTGCTCAGAACCTCTCCACCGCCTCTGGTCAATTAGCAGAGGCAGTCACCAACACTTTTGCCTATTTATATGTCAAATTTTCCTACAAGACAGAATGTCTGCTCATCAGTATTCTGATGACGTTCTTATTTTCACCCAAAGCAGAAACTTACATTTCACACTAACTGAACTCCGCTGACATCTTACCCAGGAGGAATGGAGTGAGAACTGGCACATGTACATCAGTGGTGAGAAGAGTGAGGCAATTCTCTACACCAAGTGTCTCAGACCAGCCAATTCGGCAACTGTGAGCCCTTAGGACCAGGCATTTCCTTGGAGGAACTGGGTCAACCAGCACAAAGGGCAATGGCCAGAGCGGCCATTACAAAATTGACTCCAATTTTTAAACTAAACTCCATTTCACATCAAATTGCAAATTTATATGGCAGTTATTCCGGCAATAATGTTGTATGCCATTCAGGTTTGGGTTACAGAGCTCTATCCTATGTTTTTTATTTGCAAAAGGCACAAAACATCACCTTAGGGAGAAATTTTGATACTGATATATGTTCCCCATAGTTTTCCTCCATGAAACTTCTGGCCTCTGGTACATTAACAACGTCATAAGGAGAGTGCTAGACCTGCTAGTATGCAGTCCCATCCCCGATCCATCACCCATTCGACTCATAACATTACTCAGCATGACATGTCAGCAGACAACAGGTGTACAAGAAGATATAGCCACCTAGTGGCCAGGCATTCCTCTGAACCCGGCTCCAACATTTTTCCAGGAGTTGTCCTGGAAAAGGTGCAAGGTGCGTCGGCTGCATCATCCTCATCATCCTATGGCTGTAAAAGTATCGGCAAATATGGGGAGTTCAAAGCACACTTTCTCAGATCAATGGGGACACAAACACATGGGACGATTAATGCTTCACTACTCCAGTTTGAAAATGATCAATCGAGAATAGAATTTCTTTGGGACTGAACTTTTTGAATGAATAATGTGGTTTTATTTACATAAGATTTGAGGTAAAATGTATGGGACTGCATAAATTGAATGATGGTTCCAGGAACATGGATCAAGATTCCAATATATGCTTAAATCATGTTTCTTTAATTGTTTTATACGGGGTGTTTATAATAAAAGCCCTTAAATCTCCCTGATGCTCTCCCTTTCTTTGTTAACATTTTCCCCTTTCTCTATAAAATTAAATTAACATGACATCAGCCTCCTTCAACAATTTCTATAACCGGCTGGTAATCTGCTTTCATCAGTGAAAGTTGCAAATGTTCCTGTGAATTGATTTTTGAAGCCTTCACAATTTCAAAACTCTAATTTCCAGACTTTCCCAGAATGTTACAGTGAGCCCATTTGGTTGCTAAATCTATCTAGCTTTATCTTTCTTCTCATTGAATATCCCTGTCAATTTCTATTCAGTTTTCATTGTTCTGAACAAAATAAGTAATCACATTGTTACTACATAATTACAAAACATTTTTAGGTGCTTATGATTTATTTGTTAGCTTGTCATTAAGCAACATTTATTGAAATGTTAATACTGCATTTTAAACATGCTGTTATGCTTTTGTTTTTCAGAATGCTCAAAACAAAATATCAAGACAGATTAGAAATACAAATGAAGTTGCTGAAAAATTCAAAGCCACCACATGGATAAATAAGTCAAAACCTATGGAACAAGGTACATGCAAATATTTAGATACGTATACTAGGTCTGTTCAAAAATATTCAAACTTTCCAAATTCTCCACCAAAATATCATAGCTAAAAGCAATTGTAGCATTGATTAATCCTACCTGCCAGTTCCCATATAATGTTATCTTATTTCATTTGAGTTTCATGCTACTTTCAGTGTTGGAAGTGTTTTGCAATTATGGAGATGGTGGGTTATCTAGAGCAGTGCGTAAAAATGAAATTTTGCATAAAACTTTGTGAATCTTTTACTGAGACTCATGAGATGATACAAAAAACTTATGGAGAGAATTGTTTTATCTGTACTCAATGCTGTGAGTGGTATTAATGTCAGCTGATGACTCTCATGGAACCAGAATAACAAGATCATCCATGAAAACCAGTGCCTGATGTTCAAAAAATTGCTAAAGAGTGTAACATTTCTGTGGGATCATGTCATGAAATCCTGACAAAAAAACTTGGTATGCATCATGTTGCAACAAAGTTTATCCTTTGGCTGTTGACACAAAAATAGTAAAGACAACCATGTTGTGATTGTAAGGAGCTCTTGGAATGTATTAATGAGGATTATGCAACTTTTATGAATAAAATAATCACTGGTGATGAAACCTGGATTTATGGTTACAATGTTGAAATGAAAGCACAAACTTGTCAGCTTAGGGCAAATGTCAATGCGCGTTGACTGTTTTTTCAACATTCAGGGTGTTATTTTTTCAATTGTTTCTTTTGGGGCATCAAACTGTGAATTGAAGATAATTACCAAGATGTCGTCAGGCTGCTCCTAAAAACATAAGAAGAAAGAGGCCTTGACTGTGAAGAGACAATTCATGTATCCTGCAACAATAATGCACCAATGCATTCAACATTGCTAGTTTGTAGCTTTTGTGCAAAAAACAAAATTGCTCTTCTTTCCCATCCTGTCATATTCTTCTGATTTAACATCAGAAAACTTATTTCCATAGCTGAAATATGATAAAGGACGAAGATTTGACTCAGATGAGAAAATAAATAAATTCAGACAGAACTTTGCCTAGTCTTGAAAAACACATATCAGAACTACTTTCATAAGCTCAAATGCCATTGGGAGAGGTGTATCAAAAAGGGGAGATTACTTTTAGGAAGACAGTGATGCAGATTAAACATTTTGGTTCAATGATTGCATGCTATACTAATGGGTATTTGGGAGTCACCCTAATGTGATTGTTTGGAACTGCTTTAGAGCAAAAATCAGAATAAACAAGGGGGAAAAAAGGTTATAAGCTATAGGAAATATTTACTAAAAAATTAAAAGCTGAAAATATATGTAATAAAAATATAGCATATACACATTCAAAACTGGATAGAAATTTCATTCCCATACCGACTAGTTCAAGTAGTTGGTCAACAGCTGATGATGGAAGCAAATAGCTTCGGAAACATGCCTAATGTTATGTAGTTCGAGTAGTGGGTCAACAGCTGATGATGGAAGCAAATAGCTTCCAAAACATGCCCCGTGTTATGTAAGTAAATGGAGTTTGTGTGAACAGTTTGAATACATGTAGGATATATTTTTGTGGATTGTATGTATCGAAAGGTCTTAAGTTCACATCACTAAACTCTCCTCATTAGCTGCTCTGCTAATCAACTGTAGTATATACATAAGTTTTGGTGGGCTAGTGTGTGTGGCATGCATGAAATTCACTGGGTACTTAGCAAACAAAAACAAATTTGCCCTGTTCTGGAAGCAGACCACTTTTTTGTTTACAGTGGTACAGCTAGGAAGATATAATGCATCCTCATGCATTTATGAAAATTTATTCCAAGAACAATCCAGACATTTGTTTTCATACCTAACAAGCAAACTGAAAGAAAATACTGAAGTGACACAAAGTGTGGATTCACATCATTTATTAAATAGATTCTTCTGTGCGAATTACTAAAGAATATCTCAGAAGCAATCAATAGTTCTGTGTTGAATTAAGCTATTGCCATTTATTGTAACCAATGTGCTAATCAATATATAGACAGAAGCCTTAGCAATATTTTTCATGAAATAGCTATGCTCAAATTGGCCAAGCCTTATCCATCATACTGAAATATTTTAAATTATGATGGAATTCTATATGCATTAAATACTTGAACGAATGAATTTGTTCCATTCCATTTCTGGAAAGGATTTGGTGTGAATTAGCTAAAAATGTAGTGCTAAGGCAGTTGAATATGCCAGATTAAAATGCACAAAGAAAAAGAATATACAGAGCTTTATTCAGTATTTGGGTGATGAAAATAAGTATTGGATCTTGTTGCAACAGAGAAATTAGAGAAGAAAAATGGAAAGAAATAGAGAAAGTGAAAGGCATCTTCAGGAGAACAAGATTAGATAATGATAATAACACTTCTATTTAATTTGCCATTTTATAATAAAATTGTTTGTTAGAAAGACTGAATTACATTAATTGATATTATTGTATGATTGACTTCACTGTGCAAGTTACAATTAACATTTGAATTTCATTAGTTCTCATACAGATGCACATTTCTAAGTGGCATCTAATTAATAATATGCATGTTCTAGAATGTCAGAATTACAACTATTGTGCTGTTTAAAATGGCCTATGCACATGTTAGATTTTCAGAGCTCGTAATTAGCATGTATTTGGTAAAGAAAACTAAAATGGTA
The DNA here is from genome assembly GCA_030762175.1 of Metallyticus violacea. Classification (NCBI taxonomy): domain Eukaryota; kingdom Metazoa; phylum Arthropoda; class Insecta; order Mantodea; family Metallyticidae; genus Metallyticus; species Metallyticus violacea. The sequence continues at coordinate 75,214,448 of CM060839.1, read as the reverse complement.
CTTATTATATTCTTAATCATTAAATTTGAAACTTATTTTCTGTTGGAATTAATACTAATTGGAGCATAAGAGTATTAAATCCACCACCAGCTAATTAAGAATATATTCTTAATCATGTTCAATTTATGTTTTTCATGCACAGTTTCTCTACTTACTATTAGAAAAGTATGGATTGTTTCTTTATGTTTTTCTTAAAACAATGGTCCTTATTTTTAGCTATTGTTTTAGTCACTAAATTATCACATTTAATTTGGTATTTTTCAGATGATGTTGCATGCATAGCTGAGGAACAAGAAAATTTTATTGAGGCTACTACACCAGTTCTAAACACAGCCAAAGATAAAGTTATTGAAGCTACTACACCAGTTCTAAACACAGCCAAAGATAAAACTGAATATTTGCCTATTCATTACAGTCCCTTTGTGACAAAAGAAAGGGGCAGTTCTAGGAAGTCAGCTATGAACTGTAAGTGAATAAGTACAAATAATTGCGGTAACTCTCTTTAGTGTGTATTAATTTTTTTAGTCAAATTAACGTGTCAGTTTTTACCTATAATTTGAATTTTAGTCATGTTAGTCAGTATACTGTACCATAGTTTTCAGTATTCATACTCAACTTATACTTTTTGAATAAAATTGGTGCTAAGATTTGGGGGAGAGTTACTAGCATAGTGAAGATGTTAAGTCGGTAATTATTCTATGCACTGTTGCTTTAATCTTTAGACTAGCTTGCTGAACATTGTTCATGTGATGTTGGTGTATTGATCCTTGATCTTCATATTACAATTTCATTTGCTGCTGTTGCACATTAAGCATGGTCAGGTCACTGTCTGTCAAAAACATAAAACCATGATCAATTTCCTTGTGATTTGAAAATGTATAAGTGGCTAAACTCTCTTAAAGTCCTTCTGTTAATTAATATAACAACTGTGGTTCTGCAGAACAGATTGGAAAGTTAGTAAATGTTTCCTGGGCCTTCACCCACAGTTGAACACAGCTGATGATATGAGCAAAGGCCCATGAAACGTGTTCTGCATAATGCAATGGTAATTGGAGCATAAGAGTATTAAATTGACTTACTATCTAATTAAGAATAAATTGATAAAATGTTTGAAACTAGACTGATGATCTACTAAAAAAATGTCTTACGTACCAAAAAGATTTATTAGGAAGAGAGTGTTGGCTTATAGAGGTGGGAAAACTATTAGTAGAAATTGGAATGAGAGATGTATTGCGATTGGGTGAAAATAAATGTTTGTGGATTTTGGAAAGAAGTGAGACAGAGGGTAGAAGGCAAGAGGGAAGAGGCAAGAGACCTGGGTTAGCCTAGAGGATCTACATAAAATAGTTAAAAGAAATTGGGGATGGAAGAAATATATAGACATTTGTGACAAATTGGAAGAACAGGTTTTGCTTGGATGCATACAGGGGTATTAGTTATAAAAGGGTTAAGGATAAATTGTAAATAAGGATGCATTATGTGTGGAAAAGTGGAAAGTCGGTTCCATCGTTTAATTGAATGTGAAATGTAAAAAGAGGAGGTATATTATTTGGGATGGAAAATGGGACAAATTACAGCAAGATATTATAAGATACAAGAGTAGAGAAAATTATTAAAATAGGGGATTTTTTTTTTAGGAAAATTAGGGTATAAATGGAGAAGTAGCATAGGAAGGAATTTGGTGGCACATACTGATGAAAATTAGCAATTTATTTTAGGGGTTCTATACCATACATATAACCTGCTGGTTAAGAGATGGGAGAACCTCAGTTTTGGTACTGCCAAACTAATAGAATCCTTATATGTTTGTAAATTAAATTTAATGTGATTGCTGAAAATGGATTGAAAAAGTTATGTAAATAGTTGCAAAGATAGCAAGAAAAATGTAAATTTGAATGTATAATCAATTGCTGGAAAAAAAAATTTATTCATTCACATTCATTAATGAATAGAGCAGGGAAATGTAAGACATTTTGTTCTGGAATAACAATTTTCAATCTACTATAGCTTGATGTGAACATAATTAAAATTGGGTAAATATAAGATGTATTTATAGTGGGATATCTTTTAATTCTTCTATTTAATATAAAACTATCAATGAGTTAAGAAATTGTTTTATTTTTCAAGTTATTTAATGTTAAGCAGAGTCATGAAATATAATCACATTAAAATTATAAAGAATTAAATTAATACTCCAGAAAAAAATTACCTAATATAAACAAATTATAGAAAGAAAGGAACAAATGTCATAAGGCAGGGTTGTTAAAATTTTTCTAATATGTAAAATGCATGCCAATTTTAGATGCTGCATATAACAGATAATGGCATCTGTAGGGAGGTGGCATACTAATTTTCTTCTTTGTATATATGTCACTTATCTGCAGTCATTTGACTTAACACTTTGTATACCAAGTTGTTGTAATGTTAAAAATTTACTACCATTCTGTGATGTATTTAAAAAAGAAAGACTTTCTCCAAATGCTATCAAACAGCCGTCATCAATATTTTTCTTAATGTTCCATGATGAAAGAATGAGCTAAATATAAGTCAGAGCCCTAAGTAATATGGCTCCTAAATTACAAATGAAGTGGCAAATACTATGAATATTCATTTAAGAACTTTCGAAAAATAAGACATTTTTTAAAAAAAATTAGATGACAGATTAATTATAATTTACTATGAATATGTTTTGCATTGCTTCTCTAGGTAGTTGTGCAAGCAAGTACATCTAATATTGTTGACTTATGATAGCATCAAACCACATCTAAGATGTTCACTGCTTTGGCAATATACATTAGATTGCAGTTATTCAGTTCTTGGGTAGTGGAAGTGCAAAATAAGCAGATATTCAGCAGAGGATGCAGAGGCAGAATGGGGATGTATGTGGGAGGGGAATGTATGCTGCATCTGTCTCTTGTCATCTATGCATGAAATTTGGCCAGTACACGAGGGGCACAGATGATTTAAAAGAGAGATGTCAAGTGTGGCTAATGCAAACTGCTCCATTCAACCTGATCCTGCAAACATGCCTGACACAATTATTGAAGTTGATTGCATTATTCGAAAAATTGGCAGGAAATTGTGAAGATTGTCATGGCTTGGCATGCCATATTATTTGCTATTAGCTTACAGTATTGAAAAGTCTCTGCAAGATGAGTACCAAAATAGCTCACCTCTAATTTGCAAGAATGTTGTGTGGATATTTGTAAAAGTCTTTTATGCCATTATAAAATTCAAGGAGATGGCTTTTTACATTGTATAGTAGGAGATAAATGCTCAGCCCATTATTTCCATCATGAGATAGAGATCAACAAAGTAATGGTATTCTTCCTTGCCAAACCAAAGAAGTTGTGTACAACTCATTCAGCTGGAAAAATTGGTGTTCACTTTCTTATGGGACTATTAAGGCCCATTTTTGAACACTGTGCCCAGAGGAATATGTTCATCTGTTAGGAATCTTCCAAAAAAGTACAAATGTGCTAGTTTACTCTGTAGTGCAGTTCATTATAGTAATGTGCTACTGCATACAGCACATATTTGGAAATGCTTTTATTACATATCTATAATCTTTCCATTATTATAAATGGCCTCTTCTTAGTAAAGGAAGATACCTTGTTCTCTAACTTGCTCCATACTTGCGCTCCCTGTTGCTTTCATAATTAGAAATTTGTCATTGCTTATATATGTAGTCACTGATTTGAAATGGTAATTAACCTCAGAGTTGCAGTATAACAGTATAATGATGTATAGTACAATTTTTTTTTTTGTGGCAGGTACCCTGCACAAGTTAAAAGAGGGGAAGAGGGGAGAACACATACTGTGTTACTGTAATAGTTATAATGGTAAATTTACAGCAACTAACCCAAGCACCCCTCTGTTTCATTATTGGAATGAGATAGACCCATCAAAACCAATGTGCAATGTGTTGACACTGGCCAAAAAGAAAAATTTAATTGTAGTTTGAGCTATGCTGTAATAAGCCTAATGTATTAAAAAATAATGTCTTATATTTCTTGCTTTCAGCTATGCAACGAGGCTACTCAGTTACTCCTAAGAAAGAGAACACTGTTTCAGATTTAGAGAAAGTACAAGAAATTCAGCAAGAGTATCATGGTATTGCATATTTCAGGTTAGGATATTTGTTAATTTAAGTTATTGATTTAGCTCATCCTTTGAGTTGTTTGTTCATTAATGCAATCTCACCCTTTTACAGGCAATTCTATTCACATGTATCATTGCATCATAAATTTGATTGATAATGTCTATCCACATTCTATTTTACTAGGATGTTCCATCATAACTGTTATCACACTAACTTTCTTTAATGGAAATTATTTCTGATCTCCTCAAGGGAATGCATTGGTTTTTAGATAGGACCATACATTATGGACAATTTTCTAGTTGGAGAACATTAGCAAATATTGTGCTTAGCCATTTTAAAATTTATTATTAACTCTTCAGCTTCAATCTGTTTCATTTCTTTCTTTCTTTCCTCCTCCTCCTCCTCCACCATACTTGAACCTCTAACTCTTAGGGGCTTATCTGAAAGCTTTTCTAGGTTTGTCTATGATTAATGGTTTTATTATTTTCATTGAGCAAGGAATTTACTTACACCGTTATCTTTTAACACCCTAGTGCCTCTTGGGTGTTGGTTGTCTTTATTTGTTTCTTGAAATTGATTACTGCTTGTGGTATTTGAAATAATGGTTTTGAAGATGGGCATATTAAGAACTAATTATATTATTTATTTCCAAATTTTGCATATCCAGTATGATGATTTGAATAGGTGAACTTCTATGGTTACTGTCCATTGTTATTTGGTACTGTCACGGGTGGCCAAGGTCGTTAAGGTGCAGACTCTTGACCGGGAGTTCTGGGGTTCGAATCCTGCCAGAACTGTCCTCCCTGACTGAGGTTTTTTCCAGGTTTTCCTCAGTCCTCATAAATGGCAAATGCCAGGGAGGTACTGTAAATTTAGGCTTGGTACGTTTCCTTCCTTAAAAAGTCCTTTCCCAATATTTCATTTCATATGTCATCAGTGTCCACGCCTGTTATGCTTCAGTTGTAAAAACGGGCATTAAATACAAAAAAAAAATATTATTTGGCTTCTGAATGCTGCCATCATGATGTCCAAAAACCATTTTACTTTGCTGATGTTGCACCAAGTTCTAGCAGCTATTCTTCCCTTGATTCATTTATAGCTGAGAGAAAGCATAGTTTAAGATTGTGTGTTAATACAGGTACTAGTCAAGTATGGAGTTGTAACTTTCTGTTCCATGAAAGTACAACACTTGTAAAATTTTAGTAAAAGTTGCAAGTGATGTCACATAAAAGCAAAATGGAGGAACAACTGTTTACCACACGTTGCCATACTTTGAATCAGGATATGTTCCACTCCTTAATAATAAATTTGTATTTTTTTAATGTACAGAATGAATTATCATTCCTGTAATATTGGTTGATACTTTTTCTCTGAAATAATGACGATTCAAATACTTTATGTATTTGTCTATTTTAAGCATAATATTCTACTTTAAGATTATATATTTTTATGCACATATGTTACATTTTAATCAAGAGTTGGCAGAAGACTAGCTGTTTGTGCATTATTATTTTATTAGCCCATTTATATTTATATATATTTTCAATATTATTTGGCAATCATATTTTTATTAAAAGCGTTGTGAAATTGATGTCAAAAGGATTAAATGATTTCTTTTTAAGATAATGAAGCAAGGAAGGGTATTATTTTATTTTAAAAAACATTAATTAAAATACTGGACAAAATGTGTATTTGAAAGGAAACTGTCTTAATCATAAATAGTTTAAATTTATGATTAAAATATTCATTTTGCTCAAAACTGAATTATTGTTTTTTATATTATGCCTGTTCTCATTCATTATCACTTTTGCTATTACTTATATCCATGCATATTTTAACTCAACTGACTCCTAAATTATTAAAAACTGCATTAATATTTGAAGTTGCCAATATTCCTACACTTGGAGAGAAAGCAGTACAAATTACAATGACATAACTAATGCCAATACTTTTATGTATCAGAACAGAACAGAAATTGGAAAGTTGGTAATTTATTGTGTACAAATTGTGACATAACAATCAGAATTATGATTACTTTTTGTGGTGACAGTTATTTTTTGGTACTTTTAAGATATTGTTTTAACCAGACTTTCCTTCCTTTTAATATTAACTAATGAAAATAATAACAGGATATCATACCATTCTCATAAATTAACTGTTTCAACTTTTTATATATAAATACTCATTTACTGTTATTACTTAAATACCACAAGTCTTATTCCATAAATTTGATACAGGGTTGGTTATGTGACTTACACTTCAATTGGTTTTTAGTTGGGTATGTTTCGGGTACATTAGCTCCAATCAGCAAAAAACCAACTGGTAGAAGCATACTCTGTAGGCAGTCAGAGAAGTTTATCAAATATATCTAATGATGGAGTTTTTATTTTTGATGATGTAATTTTTTGCATTGTCGTAAGTTCCTAAGGTTTGCAAATGAGTTTAAATAATATATATATTTTATGGTTTTCTGACCAAAAGTGAACTGCAACTTCCAATTTATCTATCTGTTTGTAATGAATATTTCTTAAATGTTCTTTGGTACAGTTTTTACAAATTTCGTTTTATTTTTCCAATATATATATATACCTGATCTTTGCAATTTATTTGGTAGATAACACACTTCCTGTCAGAAACCTTTGGAACTAATGAAAGAAAATATTCACATCATCAAAAATTAAATTGCATCACTAACTTCCAGACATCATTGTTTGATATATTTGATAAATTTCTGTAAGCACTTACAGAGTATGTTTCTACCAATTGGTCTCCTATTGATGTTAGGAGCAAATGTTCCCAAAACATGTTCAATTAAAAAAAAATCAAACTTCACTTATTTTACATTATGTTACTACTTCATTGTTAATAATTTCAAGAGTATAAATATAATTTGTCTCTTTCAAAATGCCATGAACCCATTAACTTTTTGTGACCTATATAGATGATTATAACTCACTTTTAGCACCTAGAGGTTTGTGTTTAATGGTTTTAATTCAGCTTCTGTTGATATGAGTCCAAACTTTTTTGTTTTTGAAGAAATATTTAATTGAAGCTAGTTGTAGTTAAATGCTCTATCTGGGTATGTGTAAAGTGTAATTTGTACTGCTATATTCTGACACTCCATCTGACCATTGATGTAACATAGAAAACTACCCAATAAAGTAAATTATAATTAATCTGTCATCTAACACACTCTTATGCTTCACTTATTTTAAATACAGTGGGACCGGTTTTGAAGAGACATCCTCTGAGTCGTCAAGTTGGTTGAAGATGGAAAGGATGTCTGTTCGAAATCAGTCTCACCATATTTAAAAGTAAGTGAAGCATAAGAGTGTGTTAGACGACAAATTAATTATATTAATTGATATCAATGTATGATTTAGTTGAACTACGCACTCTTAAAGCTTCACTTACTTTTCATAAATGTATGGAACAGGTTTTGAGAACATTTAGTTCCCATCTTCAGCCAGGCTAAAGTTCAATTGTCGGATCATTCGTTGAGCTGTGGGAATGTATATTCTGCTCTGGTGGTGGTGTGGTAAACTTGTAGTTTATGTTTTCATCCCCGGCAATGTCAAAGTTCATTATGCTGTCTTTGTATTTGTAAATGTAGATTTTCTCCCAAGTTGCTAATTCCGTAGGTCCTTGTACTGATTATAATAATTTTGCTTTATTTAATTTGTCGTGATTTTGTGTCCAAAAATGATATGCTTCTGCTGATTTCTCTATTTGCTTGTACTTTATGTTCCTGAAATATTCCTTTAACCGTGTGCCTATGTTTCTCCAATATAGATTTTTTCACATGCTGCACAGTTTATTTTGTAAATACCTGATTTTTCTTCTTGTGGATTACTGTCATTAACATTATCTATCAGAAAGTGTTTAACGTTAAATCTATTAATTGGTGCCAACCTGATATTAAAATCTTTAAGAATATTCTGAAATTTTTTATGGCCCATGGTTGGCACCGATTAATAGATTTAATGTTAAAAACTTTCTGATAGGCAATGCTAATGACAGTATTCCACAAGAAGAAAAATCAGGTATTTACAAAATAAACTGTGCAGAATGTGAAAAAATCTACATTGGAAAAACAAAGAGAAACATAGGCACACGGTTAAAGGAACATAAAGTACAAGCAAATAGAGAAATCAGTAGTAGCATATCATTTTTGGACACAAAATCACGACATAATAAATAAAGCAAAATTATTAAAATCAGTACAAGGACCTACGGAATAAGCAACCTGGGAGAAAATCTATATCTACAAATACAAAGACAGCATAATGAACTTCGACATTGCCAGGGATGAAAACATAAACTACAAGTTTATCACACTGCCACCAGAGCAGAATATACATTCCCACAGCTCAACAAATGATCCAACAGTTGAACTTTAGCCTGGCTGAAGATGGGAACTAAATGTTCTCAAAACCGGTTCCATACATTTATGAAAAGTAAGTGAAGCTTTAAGAGTGTGTAGTTCAACTGAATCATACATTGATATCAATTAATATGATTAGCTTCACTGTGCAAGTTCCAATTTACATTTAAGATTAATTATAATTTACATTTAACAAGCTTCACTGTGTGAGTTCCAACAGAATTTTTTTAAAGTTCTTAAATGTATTCAATAAAGATTTATAATTCATTATAAAGTAAAAATTGAGGCAGTTTATTGTGCTGCCCTATTGGTTGGCAGTTGTGATTATGATGGGAAACTGGTACCACCAGTAGATAGCTAGAATGATAAACAATTGTTTTCTGATTATGGGTTCTATCTCAGAAACAAGCAAGATATATTTAAAAAAACAAACACTTGGTTTGCATATTCATGATATTGGTTTTATTTATTCATTAACAAGTATATTTTACTGTAGGAAGGACACTTTGGTATTTGCATTGATCCAGAAAATTATCTTCAAACAAGTCATAAGTGGTATCATAACCAGCAATACCAAAACTAAATAATTAATTACTTGCACACCTAAACTAGAATATCGCCATGCAAGTGCTCAAGCCAGAATAACCACAATAAACACCTGCTAGCCAAATTTTGCCCTTATATACACATGTACAAACTGATGGCATAGGGGGTTCAGAACTCTTAAAATTTTAAACATTTTACTAACTACTGTATAGGCTTCTGCTAAAATATCTAATATGATGCAAACTTTACATTAGCAAACATCGAATGGTCACACCAATTACCTTTCCTCTGTTTAAAATCCATACTCATGAAAGTTACTGAACATGACCATTCATTTATCTGAATTGACTGATTCTTGCATTTGGTAATATTATTACAGCTTTCCCTGCTATCAGTTCTACCACATACAGGCTGAATGGTAGAAACAATGAATGATATGAAATAAAATAAAACTAAGATACTATATAAACAATGTAATACAGTTTTTTTCACCCTAACTCCATTCACTTACATAAAATTTGGACATGTGTTTCGGGAGCGATCCCTCCCATCTTCAGCCTGTTGACAAACTGTTGTTAAACGTGGCGGTTGGGTCTCTTGATGTTCTTGTGGCGGCATCTGTTGGTTCTATTAGGACACAAGAACATCAAGAGACCCAACCGCCGCATTTAACAACAGTTTGTGAACAGGCTGAAGATGGGAGGGATCGCTCCCGAAACATATGTCCAAATTTTATGTAAGTGAATGGAGTTAGTGTGAAAAAAACTGTATTACATTGTTTTTATATATACCACTCCATTGTCAACAGCTTCATAAGTACATTTAATTAAGATACTATATGTACACAAATATAAAATCTCAATATTTGCATATTATTGTTTTGGGAAGTTGAGTTTGTTCTTGCAATTATATATTTGTCACACAAGGTACATATATTAAAATATCGCTGAAGTTTTAAGAGACAAACCATGTCTTGTCTAGAGGAAAATTGACAGCTTTGAGATTAATAGTTTGCTACTCCATACATCTTTGCATTTTTGTTTTGTATTTTAAATTGTTTGCTGGATTGCCTTTGAAAATATTCCCTTTGGCTGCATATAACAGTACAGAAATATCAATGGAGATACATGATTTCAGTTAGAATTGTTAACATTCCACAATTTAATTATTTGTATAATTAAGGAACAACATTAAAATTAATTTTGTTAGTGGTTCTTATATGTATGTATGTGTATGTGTGTATGTATATATATATAGGGCTTTTATGTATAAACTATCCCACATGTCCAGTGTTTTGATTCTCAGCTGCTGGGTGTTGTGTCACTCGCAGCTGAAGGGCCCAAAACACATATACTAACCAATTGTAATGTGTTTTTAGAAATGTTCTACAAAATGAAATTGAGAGATTGGAGTCAGCAATTGAAAAATGGATTCTAGTACAGAAGAATACATCTGACCTACCTGAAGACATCAGTGATTTAATTGATGTTGCTGTGGGAAAAGCAAGATTGCTCATTAAGGAGAAGTTGCATCAGTTTGGCACTCTCATTGATCAATGTGAGTTGGGCTCTGTACCTGGTGTGCCAGCATTAAAAATAAAATGCTCTGACTTAGAAGGATTCTGGGATATGGTTTATATTCAGGTAAATCAATATATTATATTTTAATTTTGGAAATATGCTTATTTTCTTGTTAATTTTGTTTATATATATGTATATGGGGGGGGGGGGGTTCAATTTGCACCAAAAGAAGTGGTGGTGCTTTGCAAAGTAGTAGTCCATGTTTCTATAATTGTGTCCTTGTCCTCTTATTTTGGAAAATTTGCCTCTGCAGAGCATTGCAAATTGCAGCTAGATTGTTCAGAACAAGAGTAAGCAGCCGATAAATATTTGTGTTTCTATCTGTAGCGTTTGACAAGAAATTATCCTTTCATGTTAAAAATTTAAAGCAATGCATTTGCATGTGTGTGTGGAAAGAATGTAAACTCTGTTCTAATTCATTTTTATTTTTATAGTACAAAATGCAGGCATAAATGTTATCAATCCCAAAGTTTCTGTATTTTTAGTGACATAATGAGATAATCCATTGTGCATCATTTGCTAATTTGCATGTTACACCTTTACCTGAAAAATAAAAAACTTTTAACAACGAAAAATAATATATGGTATAAATTTGAATAGTTTGGGATTTACACAGTGAAATATAGTATCATATAACAAATTATTTTTGAAGAAGTCACTCAAATTGTACTAGTTTTATACACTAGTATATTTTAAAACTAGTGAAATTTGAGTGACTTCTTCAAAAATAATTTGTTATATAATATATGGTATATTTAATTATGCTTGTTTTAAAGAATAGGATTTACTATTGTACTTTCTGTTAACTATTCTATCTGTTCAGTAACATATCTGTTATGGCATGTGTTGTACCACCACCTGAAATCTTTCGCATTTTCACATACACAGTACTTCACCAGCTTATAAAATGTAATGGCTATCTCTGTGAAATGCTTTAATTTGTCATATTCAATTCTAAGCTGTTTTGTTCTAGGTTTGATTTCCAAAATGACTTATATGTGTAGTAGCCAGATAAAATTTGTTAATAGAATAGGAAGCTTACAGTGAAAACTTGGAAACGTAGTTGGGTATATTGCCATAAAGGTTTATAAATAATGGTTTAACTGAAAAATTGATCAAGGTGAATCTTGAGCACTTAATATTCTAGTTGATGTACAAGTTAAGAAAATGACAGAGGGTTAGCAATCATGGATGCCATTTGCAGTACCAATGATATGGCATGAACAAATGGGTGTCAGTAGTGACTGCTATTTCCTTTTGACATGTATAAAAAGCTTCTCTATAAAATGAAGACATATTATTCAGCACTCCACATAGCCAGTTCAATATAGTTTTTCTATACCTCAATGACCATATTATTGGACAATTAATAAAGAAGACATGGGAAACTTATCTGACTAAACAATTGGAGCTATTAGGGAGCATCTGGTAGTTCAAATTGTTTGCTGCCAAAATCAAATGTATTTCATCTCATTAATCACAAGACTATTAAAAATTTAATTCTTCCACAGACATAGTGTGAATTATAAATTGACAGTCGTGCGGGTAGAATTTACTGAATAAAAATGTTAATGATAGATGAGAGATTGGTTTTGAAAAGTGCTTCTCTTCTATTTATGTGTATTGCATTGATATATTGAAGCATTGGACCATCATCACAGCTCAAAAAAATGGGGTTTCAAATCCTCTAGGGCATTGCTATTTTACAGTGTCAACTTATTTTCCTCTAATTAAAATGTAAATTGGAACTTGCACAGTGAAGCCAATCATTTACAATAATATCAATTATATGATTATATTCCTCTATTCCAAATTGAATGTTTTTTAATGTTGACAAACTTCACTTACAGGGTTTTTAAATTAGAACATGTTTCGGAAATCTTCCTTCCTATCTTCACCTGTTGACAGACTGCTTGGTAAGTTTTGGGCTGTTTAATGTGATTGTTGCTGGATCTGAGTTGCTTCCATGTCGCCATCTGTTGGAACAGGAATTTCCTGAATTAGTCCAGATTTAGAAGTCGAAGTTCATCAATTTATTTGTGCGTGTTGTTGTTGGTTGTTGTTGTTGTTGTTGTTGTTGTTGTTATTATTATTATTATTATTATTATTATTATTATTATTAAAATGTTTTCCCATGTGGATAGTTCTATTGGAGTATGTATTTCTTTTTAACAGAAAAAACTTCTGGCTTAATTTTATGATTGTGTTCCCAAAAATGAATTGCTTCTGCAGATTTTTGCACTTGTTTTAGGCAGATATTTCTAAAATGTTCTTTCTTCCTGGTTTCAAAAATTCTCTTAGTTTTTCTATGTATTTTAAATTCCAATGAGCATTCTATTCAATATATGCTTGGTTTTTTTCCTCAGATGTTATGCTCTCTTTTAGCAATGTTCTTTCCTTTCCTTAACTTCTCTCTCTCTTTTTGTGTTTAACGCCCACTGAGGCACCACAGGAGGTCCTTGAATTACAGGCAGTAATTTAAAATTTGGAATATGCAGAAAGAATGCGCAGACTGAAAATTACATAAAGGCCAGTGGCTTCAATCCCACAGCATACAAACATGCAGTTCTAAACAGCTTAGCACATAGACTCATTAACATACCCATGAATGAGTTTGGATACTGCAAAGAACACTCTCATATAATACAAACTGCAAAAATCAATGAGTATGGCCAAGAAATTGTAGACAAGAAAATCAAGGAATTCAAATAAGAGATTAAAACAAATTACAACATTGTCAGCAAAAAAAAAAAAAAACTACCATTCCAAAGAAATTAACTTATCATCCATGGACCACCAAAACATTCCAGAAAATATTCCATGAGTTTGGGATTACTTTGTACCCAGTGAACAAATTTGTCCTAAATAATATGCTCAACTCCAGTGATAAAAGAATATCTGATGAGAAGAAGCCAGAAATATGTAAAAAATAACTGTTCAAAATGGAACAAAGTATATATTGGCAAAACAAAAAGAAACATTGGAATTAGACTAAAGGAACACTGGAGAAACATCAGGTAAATAAATCAGCAGATGCACATCACTTTGGAGAGATAAACGTGATATAGAAATGGAAGTCAAATAAATGAAATTTATAGATAGACCCTTGGAGCTGGGAATATGAGGAAAAAAATTAATAAAAAACATATGAAGTTAAGGTTATGAACTTTGAGAGATCCCAACAGAAGACAAATAAATCTGGCAGTCAACTCATAGCTGATGAAGTGGTCAAAGGCCAGTACTGTGACTTTCAATAATGCCTTTCTTCCAGTTTCATGTTTCATTGATGAAACAGTACTTGGAATTGAAATTCCATGCTCATTAATTGGAAACAATTATAAGTCTACATTTTTACCTCAATCTTAAATATGCATTAGTATAAGTTTGATACATCTGTACAGATCTTGTTTTATTGGAACAAGACACAAATCTTTCGATAAGAAAATAAACTGCAACAGACCATCTGAGACATTAAGTTTATGCAGTCAAAATCAAATTTTGAATCTACTGCAGTTGCCACGGTGCTGGATTTAGTGATTTTATTTGTTCTTAGCTGTTATGCTTGTACTCTTTTTCATACTTGATTCCTTTAATAAATAAGTAACAAAATGGAAAGGTTGTAATAATAATAGTGTTTGGATTAAATAGGTGGAAGATGTGGATATACAATTCAAAATGCTACAAGATGCAGAATCCAGAAACTGGCAAAAAGAAGCAACAACTACAGTTCAAATTCCCATTAAGAAGGAACGAAAGAAACAGAAAAAGAAAGGATTAAAGCCAGTTGCAAAGTCATCTCTTCGGGCACTCATTGCAGGTATGTTTGTAAAGGAAGAGTTGAAAAATTAAAAACACCTTTGTGGCTTGTTGACTATTCCTTCTAGTACCTAATGATAAAGTCAAAGTTAACAGCAGTAATATCTAAATGATAGGACCTATCCTCTTTTATTTGATATCTCCAGGCATCCATTCCTTTTATTTCCCCTCATTTTTTATACTTGTCCTGTATTTTCAACATTGGGCAAAATATAAATCCATTAAAAATATTGGGGGAAGAGCTAAGTTCCATGAAGAACATGTGCTACAGTGCTATTTTGTGGATGGTATTGTGTTTTATATGCTTATATTGCACTTTTTGAATTAGAATCATTAATGCAATTAAAAAAAAGTAAATTCAAAATAAAAAGGTAAACTGTTTGATGAAGCAGACTATCTTTCTCTCTTTACACGCATGTGCGCAAGCACACACACTTGTTCGCGCTGATTTTTCCACTTGGATATATCAGGGAATGCCCTGAGTTCAAGTACATTGTCAATAGGCTAGATTTTTAAACAAAATACATCAAATATAATATAGTACTTATTATTTTTTATGCTATACTATGTTTTAAGGAGTATGGCTAAGAAAAAACTGTTTATGTAGGTTTCATTTTAACTTAAATATTAATAAATATATATATAAAAAAGATAGCTGTATGTAAGTAATTATGAATTTACAAACTTTTTTTATAATTAGGGAGAAAAAAACTATTTTTTTTGAAGCTGTGATATGTCCTTCACTAGTGTCTCTTTTCAAACAGCAACAATAATCAGCCATCATTGATACATGCCAATGGCCTTGATAGTGATTTCCTTTGTTTTAATATCTTTATGAAACTGCTCACCTTGTTCTTCACTCATTGAACCAAGATTCTCAGGGAAGTAATCAACATGGTTGTTGAGAAAATACACTTAACACTTGTTCTACACCCTATATTTCTAAAATGTAACATTTCCTCCATAATTTCTTTATCGTTTTCAGATTTCTTGTTGATAATAAAGTTGTGTGTCACTTTTTTGCATGTCAATCATGCTGACTTCTCTAACTCGGACATCAAATGAGGAAAGATCTCATCCTGCATAAGCTTACAAATCTGAAGCCCATCAAAAATACCTGCTGATATCTTAGTTTCAGCTTTCTGTGGGAACTTTGTAATAGAAAGTTGAAACAATCGCTATCCTTATTCAGAGCAGTAACCAATTACTTTCATCAGGCCAATTTAATATACAGTGATGGAAGAAGGACATCAGACTTAGAAAGTGCACTTTTTTTTTTTTTAAACTCTGTGAACAATTTACTATCTGGTTTAAATCTCTCAGAATATTTGTTTTATGTATGTGCTCATTAAACAATAAAAACTTATTTTCTGTAATACTGATTTCTGAAAAACTAGCCAAATTAAATAAAACTAGGTTGGTTTCAAGGATTCAGTGATAAAGAATCAGAAAATATGAACAGTTTTCATTCAGCAAAAATAGTGTAGACCAGTGTTATACAAAAAATATACTTTTGTTCATAAAATTTGCAAAATGTTGCACTTACTTTCCTTTTCCCATCTTTTGTACTTGTTTAGGTGGTTGTTGAGACTTAAAAGATCTAATAAATTTGTTGAAATAAGAGCATAGAAGCTGAAATTTGATTAACAGTTTCTCCTTTTTGGATTTTTAAAATTGTTTTCAATATGACTAATTAAAATGGTTTAAGGTTATGTATTTTTGTTCATGCTTTAAAAGTCAGATAGTTTTGGTTAACATGGTTTACATATATATCTTATTTTTAAAACTCTGAATATATATATAGGTTGTAAAGTCTTAATTGATTTTCAAGAATTATAATTGAACATAATTTGAAAATTTGCAATTTTGTTTGTACAGCTGCCAGAAAGAAAAATCAAGCAGTTTCAGAGCAGGCTTCAGAAAACTTAGAGCTTACCAGAACACAACCAAGAAGATTTTCATCTCCAGTTATAGGTAAAGATCATAATCTTTGTTACCATGCTTTTCTACACAGTGGATGGATATAAATTATAACTCTTTTAATTTTCTTAGCATTTGTTTTATAATGGGAAAATGTTCCTTGTGCATGTACTTTTAATTTCTTAACAATTTCCTTCCAATTTGGAATTTGCTTCAAGCCTTGAAATAACACTTGACAAAACTTTAATAACTTAATCATACAATTCTCGTCAATTATTTTTAATTGCCATCCTTAGTATGTAAGGGATATTCCATTATAATTTATCCACCCATGTATGAAAATAAAATGTGGTGGTTGAGTTCACTTTTCACTGTAATCCCTTTAACTATAATGCACTAGATCCACTTAAAATTGTAATTTAATTCCTTTTGAATAGGTGTGTCATTCTTTTCAATCAACTCATCCCCACTTTTAAAATATGTTATTGTCCTTGATCTCCTTGTAAGATAATCGGAGGTTCTGAAAATAAAAGGATTGTAGGATTTTATTGTGGATGGAACCACATTCCTTCATAGGTGCCTGTGATTTGTGAAACTAGTAAACACCAAAGTTAATGCAGTAGACATTTTCCTGTAGTGTCTGTTCATTGACTTTTTGTAAAGTGTTCATTATGGACGCTTAGATTTCTCCAGTAAATGCTAGACCTAAAGGATATTTATCCATGAAAAAAATCTGTCAGTCCTAGCCGAGGTTCTAGGTGATCTTGGATCTACCAGGCAAGTATGGTTACTACTAGTCCATGACCTCCAATAAATGTCTTAAATGTCTATATTATAGCATGTAAAATTGATGCAAAATATAGTAACTAAAATATTAATTAGAACTTGTACAATGAAGTAATCATATAATTGAGATTATTGCATGTTTGAGTCAAACTACACACTCTTATTGCTCTAGTATCATGCAATGATCTTAATTATATGATAAGCTTCACTGTACAAGTTCCAATTAACATTTTTAGTTGATATATAGCCTTCGAACCCACAAGAAACAGACAAGAATAAGTTCGATAGTAATTATTATAAGATGGTACAGATGAAAGATACAATAACCTTAAAGTGGAGCTATAAGAGTGGGGTTTGATTCAATCATGCAAAGAGCAAAATGTAGTGTTTGCTTAAATATGGGCTTTATTTATATTTGGACATGATTTGTACACTTTCCATCTTTTTCCTGCATCCATTGTTTTTTTAACATGGTCCCTCCACAAATGATTGAGGTTCTACTGTATTTAATTTTACAGGTCTGTTACCATCATATGGTGTTCGGTTAAACACATTATTGCAATGTAATTAATATTTTGTGTGTGTATATATATTAATCTATTTTATTTCTTGATCCTCTTATATTATGTCAGTTAATAAGTAATTTATTCTTATAATTTCAGAATTAAAAGAAAATTTTCTTTCCTGGTCTACTTCTAGAAATGCTTACCTAACACCTCTATGTAAATCTTTCCTATCATTGATAATAGTTTGCTGGATTAATTACAGTTCTTTTTCCTTTGAAAATTAGTATAAATTACCTCCAAATACTCCTACCATTTTTGTCTTAATTACAAAACACTTTCTCCAAATAATTACTCAAAACACTCCCTCCATTTGTTGAGCTATATATACGTTAATGCAATGGTGTTTTTGGTCGAAATTGAGCAACTTTGGTACGAATTTTGCGGCAACCCATCTCATGCCCAAATCTTTGGTAAAAATCGAATGGCACGAGCCAATCGATATGTTTAGGTCCTCAGCAACTTCTTTAATGGTGATTTGACGATTGGCCAATACTATTTTCTTCACTTCAATGTTTTCGTCTGTTGTTAACGAGCCGGGTGTCCGGGATGCTCTTCGTCGTTCACATCTTCTCGACCCTCTTGAGAACATTTTGTACCACCGATAAATGTTGCTTTGGTCCAAGATAACTTCACCATATGCCACAGTCAACATTCGGAATGCATCCACGCACTTAATTTTGTTTTTCACACAAAATTTGATACAGATTCTTTGTTCCATTTTTTGGAATAGGCAAATATCGAAGACGAGCCAAAACACGTCCAAGCAAAATAGCTGTCAACAATTAACTGAACATTCAAAATGGCCGAGCTTGTCAACATAAGTGAGGGACATGAGTACCAACATAACATCACAAAACAATCGAAAATCGAATATACGTAGCCCGCAGAAATTCAAAATTCGCGATACTTTTTGAAGAGACCTTGTATAATTAAAAAAAAATATCTCTTGGAACAATGCAGCTAAAATAACAAGAACTAAAGAAACAAAAATAGATAAAACACTTATTACAATCACACACTTTTTGCTGTATTTTGAACAAACTATATAATTCAGTTCCTCTATATCAGCAAATTTTTTCAACAAATTAGATTAATGAAATTTTGAGATTCTTGGCACATTATGCATCAGCCTAAACCTAAATGTTGATTCTCTGTTTATTACATTGCACAACTCAACCCATATCACTCATCTGAACCTAGGCATTTCCCTTCCCTTCCTGCTTCCTTCCCCCCCCCTTTTTTTTTGACGCTCCTAAAACCTGCTAATATCTGCCATTTTTCTCTCATTTTCATCCATTCCCTCTAAAATAATCAAAACTCATCAGGTCTAACCTTAAATTTTCATGTTCAACCTCTGCCACTTAATTACCTAACCTCAGTATTTGTGTTGTTTTCCTTTTACCAATTTTATCTAGTAAACCTAACATTCCAAATATATACCAATGTGAGAATTTTCCCTCCCTATTCTAATCCTGCAGCATATAAATCCACAAATCAGTGTTAGCAGTTGCTCTTGCAGCTCCTCGCTTCGTTTACCAGCTATTGGGCTGAGTTTGTTTGGTGACGTCACATGGATTGTTGACTGGACCTCCCCCCTCTGTCTGTAGTTGTCTGTTGTCAATCCAAAATTAATTTTCTCTTCTCTTCAAGGCCTTGCTATGACAGCATGACTTTTTCAGCCACTTCCACTGCTTATTTATCCACAACTGCATATAATATATGATAGCCTATTTGCTTTCCTTTTTTACATTTTCCATATCTTTTAATAATTCAGCTCCCAGTTCTCATTCTTTTATGCCATGTACATGTTGAATAAAGAGTCTTGTACCTTTAAGTTTCCTGGTATTATTTAACTCTTTCCATTTAGAATTTATTGATGCAAATTTTACTAGCGTTGGGCTGGGTTTTGCCAGCTTCTAAAGAGTTCAAAATTTCCCCTACATCTAACTCTAATCCCAATTTTCCTCCAGTAATTTCTTCTACATCTTCCCAAATCTACTCCCCCCTCTTTTTGGGGGGAAGGGGTAAAAATCACTATTTAATTTTTATTGTGATTATATACAATATTTCAGTTATATTACCTATCTTTTGTAGTCCACTAATTCCATTATTTCATCTCCAATTGAGCTATACTTTTAATATTAATTCAATTTGAAATGGAACACAGTGAAACATCCATTAATAAACTCTTCCGAGTCAGATAGAAGAGATTATGAGCTATACTTATTTTAAATTCATCCATTTTTTCCCTCCATTCTCTTCCCAATGCCTTGAGAATCTTTGATATCTCCTGAAATGGTTTTAAGCATTGCAATTATTTCTTCTCTTACACATCCTGGATCATTTTCACTCTCATTATTAGCACACCAACACTAGCAGAAATCACAAATTTAGCATTAACACTCTTTTATATCTCCTGTCACAAAATTTAATCTAACCTATTCATTCTCTTATAAATTTGTAACCAGACATTATTTGTACCTAACATGCAAGCTTCACTCAATGCCTCCATCCTTTGGTCGGTCCTGGTGGTCTAGTAGTAACAATTCTTGCCTCGTAGAGCCAAGATTATGGGTTCAATTCTGGCCAGGACCGATGGATCTTTTCTGGTGCAAAAATCATAAGTATGGCTTCCTTTAAAAGAAAAATAAAACCATGGTCTCATGTCATAGATTGATGGCATGTAAAGGAACCTCAAGCCTGAAAGAAGAAGCCTTTGAGTAAAATTTATCTGCTGTTTCACACCTCAAATTGAATGGGACACCGATGACTTAAGATGTTAAAGAGCATCCATAAATAAACCAAATCAACAAAAGCCTCCATCCTCTTCGTGATTGCATTGAAATGTTGCACATTATTATTGTAATATACATTGTCATATTTTTGTGTATTTATTGTTTACTTGATATCATTTTCTCATTTTCTTTTGTATGCCTTAGATGAATTTTATTCTTGGTTGTAGGGAAGTAAACAAGTTTGCTATAACTGTTTCCATGTCCCTTATGCTCTTTAAACTTTTCCTGTTTAGCCCTTAAGAATTTCTTATATTTTCATCTTGCTTCTGAATATATTTTTATTTCTGATATTGTCTTTGTGTTCTTTCCTGCAAAGATAATTCAACACATTCTGTCTCTCCTAGTACTATGTATCAAACCATAGCTTCTGCTTTCTTTCCATGAAAGTACTCAATAGCTGGGTCAATTCTAATGTGCTTTGGCTATCGAGATACATATAAGTGGGGGTACTTGGATTATTGAGTTCAAAGTCTTGGGCATTAAGCAGTTTCATCAACAGATTTGTTATCAGCTTTGTATGTCATCAGCATAACAGTTAAAGTCTCCTGTTAGCTGCAGCAATTTTTGCAAATATTTCACTTATGATTTAGACTAAAGTTTCTACAGGAAACTGCAGTTAAATTATTTGGCAATTTTTCTGATAATTGCTGTTCATACAACAATTGTCTATGCGAAGAAGGCAAGCCATGCATAAACATTTTCTACCCTCCTCACCATGTTCATGCATGTTACTGCTGATAAAAGAAAATTGTTACCAGATATCCTACATTAATGTATCAAGTTGTTAACACTAACTTCACTTACTTTTTTAAAGTTTTAAAAAAGTAAGTGGAGTTAGTGTTAACAACTTGACACATTAATGTAGGATATATTACCACTCCGTTGTCTACAGCTTCGTAAGTACATTTTTTACTTAATGTTACCAGATACTTGTCCATGATTAGAAATCCAGCAACCAAGCCCAATCTGAATCTGAGAGGTTCTCATTCATGTGGTAGCATGGGTGTCTTGCATAGACTTGTGTGCTGATAAACAGTTCAAGCTCCACTTGCCTTTTCCTGATCAGCAGACTATAGGATGCTTTGCAATTTTATTGTTGCATTCATGCTAGGAGAGACTTGTCTTAGTACATGTCACCACTAGATATCTCTATTTCTATAGTTAAGAAAGTTTCAATCAGTATTGACACACCTTACATTAATATTGGGTCATTCAAATATCTGATACTAGACTTGGAATTTTAGACACCTAAAATAAGTTATACAATGATTTAATTAGACAGAATTTTTTTAATTTTAGGCAAGAAAATATTTATGTTTTTAGCATCTAAAATTTGCCATAAAATGATTAAATCTTTTATTGCTTTTTAATTATGTGGAAAAGTAAGCATATTTACATTTTTATGAATGTGACTATAAGTGTTGCATGTTACTTGTTTTCATAATTTGAAGCACAATATATTAAGATTTTTCTCCATATATTCAATATTTAGGCTATGTCTTTTGTCTGTTAAAATGATTTTAAAGGCTGAAAATGAGTTTCCACCCTCACAGGGCAAATTTATACTTTGTTACATTTTTCATGTCCACTTCTTTTTGAATTTCTCCACCTTCTCTATTAAAACAATTACCACGGGGACTATTACAGCATATCCAGGATTTTTTCATTATATACTCCCACTTCCCTTTACTTTGTCTGCAATTTTTCCCTTAGCAGTGCTAATTTTAACTTCAACTTCTTGTACAACTGACACTTGATTCAGCAAAGGCATCCCTTTGCATTCTACCTTTACTATTTTGAGGGCAAGAATGAAAAAAACAACTCTGATATTTCCTTAATTGTCTTTATTACAAAAACATTGTCCACAGTTCTTAAAATTTTATGTATTCAACCATTTCATGCAAGAAGCTGGAACTGCCTGCCTTCATTTTCCACATAGTTCTACATATGCTTAGAAATTACCCATTGTCCATATTAATTTTATATGATATATAAAAGTTATCTCTTGACGGATTTTATTCTGTACTTTTTTAAAGTGTGTGGTCACTACTAACTAATGAATCACATTAAGACTTAGAACTGGATATCTGGGAATTTCTCTTTAAATAATCTAACAGCACAAGCAGACTGTATGTGGACTACAAATCATAAATACTTATTGTGAAATAGAATAATTAGGCCTAGTATTTGCCATTTAGTATTCATACCAGACTTTAATCTAGGCTAGCAGTTCACAAACTATGAGTTTGGACCCCTAGAGGAGGGGGGGGTTGTTACCAAAGGTTTCATACTCTCTGCTGATAATACATTACAGCATAACATATTGTAGTCGATTATACATCACCGAGAAACAATGAGATATCGCTTTCTTTGCATCTTGAGAACTGTAGCATTATGATCATTTTGACCACT
Organism: Metallyticus violacea; assembly: GCA_030762175.1. Lineage (NCBI taxonomy): Eukaryota > Metazoa > Arthropoda > Insecta > Mantodea > Metallyticidae > Metallyticus > Metallyticus violacea. Next base: position 75,191,541 of record CM060839.1, on the reverse strand, counting down.
TATACAGCAGCCCAATAATGATTATTCTGATTGAATACATGTCACATTGTTCAAGCATGCACACAAACTTGCAAATTAATTATTATTAAGCAGCAAAGTGAATGGAGGGGTTGCCAATAATTTCATTCTAGAAAAGGGGGTCGTGTGTATAAGTTTGGAAGCCACTGCTCTAGGCTTAGACATACATCGTGGGTTTTTTTTTTTTTTTTTTTTTTTTCCCTCCCACTTTTCAAACAGCACTGAATGAGTGATGACTTACCAGCTGATGCAGTCCCCTGTTGTCACATCAGCTGTCAGATAATTGGATGATCCAATATTTCTATTAGCATTTTCCTTTTGATCGTATGTTATTTTTCTACATATAGTGTACTCATAATTTTGCTTCCAAATCAATGGAAGCTCCTTCCTTGGGGCTCTAGTCAGTTCATGTGTTTTATGACTTTCATGCATGACCCCATCCTCTGTAAATTAATCATATAAAATTGTGAAACCCAATAAGCACAAACAGGAACTTAGATCTATAGTTCTGTATCCATTATGGCCAAAATAGCAGAAAAAATTATCAATGCAAGATTAACTGGTTTTTTAACACAAGATTGTAGAATCTGAACAGGCAGTTCAGAGCAAACAGATCCACCTCATGACACACAATGCATACAAAAGAAGCATTTAACAGAAAAGAAAGTATGTTGATCTAAAAGGAGCTTATGATGCTAATTGAAGAATAAATAAATATAAAAGGCAAAATGCTGTATGGTTCAAAAGACTCCTAACAGAAATTTAAATTTCAGCTAATATCACACAAGTAATTCAATATTTAACAAACAAATATAGTGCAATATAACAGAGCCTTTATTTAATAGTAATTTAAATGATCTCGTAACAAAGCTGAAAATTAAAAAATGAACCAAAGGCTACTTGTTTGCAGATAAAATTGTAACTTGCATCACATACTAAAACAGGAAAGGCAAACATGATAGTTCAGAGAAAACCATAAATTAAGCGTTACATCAGCTGCAAAAAAGAAAACTGCCAAGAGTGCACAGTAACAAAATTGTATAACATTTCTTATCTTCAAAACACATAAATAATGACTTTAAAAAATCAGCTGATCAAAAGTGACCAGACTAAATATTTCAGAATTGCATGGATAACAAACTGAACTGGTAATTACACATCATTAAAACTCAAAAAGTGGTCTCTAGGCTAAACATAACTGAAACACCTCAATGTAGTTATCTAGAGTAGTTTCAGTGAAACTTTGAATCACATCTACAATACCTATAACAAACCCCATTATAAAATATGGAATATGGTCCTAATAACAGGAAACCCATCAACTCTAAGTGTTCTGGAATCTACACAGAATGGTGCACTCATGGTAGGAGCAATCAAAACAACACAAATCACTGCTCTTCCAATATACATCTGTAAGTTATAACAGAAAAAAAACAGAAACAAGCAACAGAACTTATATGAGCATAAAATTTCTGGAAGTGGGTACATCAATAACAGAATACCATTAACTTTGAAACATAAATACACTAATATAATCAACATCCTTCAGTTGTTCATTTATAGATTGAAAGCAAAAAACCCATCAAACCACAGAAACTCACCTCGGCCTTATAGTAGAAGTACAGAAATAAATGTCCTGTCCTGAAGAATTGAGTTAACTGTAGCCAAAAGATATCCACCAGTTATTGTATATATACATCAATGGGTCAGTAACAAATCAAGAAGAAATAGCTGCAAGCTCTCATATTAATTGGACACAAATAGTCTTTATGACAGAAACTCAAGTAACACTTTATAGTGGACTCCAGATTAGCTATTCAAGCATTAACAAAAAGTTCTTAATATCACACTAATATGATGAAACAATTACACAACTGCTAAATGCACAATCCTCAAAGAACCAAACACTATAATAAGACTAGTCACCTCCTGCATGCACAATGTTGAACAGTAACTCTCCAAAATACTAATATTATGTCTACTCAAAATTAATTTATACTAGAATTAAAATAGGATCCTGGCATAAGATGAGTGGCACATGATATGGAAGTGGTGGGAAAGCAATGCCTGTTGAGTAGGACAAATAGCTGCACAAAGTAGGCGGTGGTTGTTGCTTTTAACATAATTGGCACTGTTCTTAAATAGGAGTATTAAATTATCATGCTAACTAGAAGTAACATAAACCTATTCTCTCCTAAATAAGTAACTGTCACAATCTCAAAATAATTTTAAAACTAATCAAGTGTATTATTGTATGATTTAGTTAAACTACACACTCTTAATACTTCACTTGTTATATGTATAGAACCGGTTTCGAGAACATTTGGTTCTGTACATGACAAGTTAAGCATTAAGAGTGTGTAGTTTAACTAAATCATACAATAATATTAATTATTTGTTTGGCTTCACTGTGCAAGTTCCAATTTATATTTTAATTAAATCTAAGCGTAGCTGAACCCAGATCTTATGGATGTTCCATTGGGAAACAAGGGTTCATTGGTTAGCTACACCAAAGAAATGGTTCATTTTTTTATGTAAAGAAAAGTAATCAGTAAATAAATTTATTCATTCATATTAATGTGCAAGAAAGCTAATGGAATCACTTTCAAATGCAAGCCATTAGATGAAGAAGCTGATAATGTAAAAATTACACCAACATCCTTAAATATCTGAACTTGTGTTTTGGTGCACTGTTGTATTTTATAAAATAAAATGTCATTTTAATGTGCTGTAGAAGAACTTTATTTTATTGATTATTGAAAATTAACAGATTTTTTTTTCAGAACTACTGTGCCGTAGTGTACATTTAAATTAAAATGTACGAATAGTAAATAAATGAACAAGTGATAAACCTTTTTACATGTTTAAGCATTTGATGTAAATTTTAAGTAGTGTAGCAGCTGCAAATTGGTGTGTTTGTTCTAGTGAACCAATCTTCAGCACGTAAATCGTTGCTACAACAGGTGCTGACTTCAGAAGCAAACAGACAGAGTCTCATCAAATGTTCAAGTCCAACAGTGATGAATCTATCAGATATGCTTAATAGTTCCTCATCACCAGTACTGGTATGTATTTGTATTTTAGGAAATTGATGTAAATTCTTAGCAAAAAGGTTAACTATGAGAGCTGAATTTAACGGATGAAAATGGTATGCTGATGAATAAGCACAAGAAAATTACTGTTTGGCATTCTCTCTTCACCCTGTTTGCTTTTACCACATCCTGGATCAATGTTTGCAATCAGCGATTTTTCTTGCATCAACAAAGATCAATGTTATATGAGGTAGTTGATTATGGCCAACTTTGACCACAGGTGCTGGATAAATCAACTGTTAGTTGCAGTAAAGTTAAATAAAATGGCTGCCCATTTCAATTTTCTAGAAGGTATTCAGAACAAGATAATATACCTGGATTACTTAAATCGGGACCAGCATCAAAACCGGATCATTGTGGAAAGAGGTGACTCTTTTCAAGAGTGTGGGGATAGGAAATATGAAGAAAGATTCCAGCTATCAAAGAATACAGTGTTGTGGATAGTAAATGAAATGACTGAGAGGTTAGAGTTTCCTACTAATTGCAATCACCCATGAATATAATTTTATACATCATGACTCATGCAATTTTAACAACTGGTAATTTATTTGTTTATTTAGTTATTTGGAAATTAGAACTTGCCTGGTGTCATGTTAAAATGCATGGCTAAATCATTCTATGCCTCCTTTTCCTTTAAAGAACATGAATCAATCTCTTTATTTTCCAGTTTATCGGAATATGAGATAACTAGTTTCAACAGAATGTCTAGCTCATGCTGAGAAAAATTTGGAGACATTTATTTGTTTTCCACTTTCGTTTACCTAGGATATGGTAATCAAACAAAACAAAAACAAAGCAATATAGACGAAGATATTGTAATATCACTGCAACCTCTTTGGCTATAGAGTTAGTTATTTTTCTTTGAGTAATCATTGTAGACTTGTGATTGTTCAACAACATGCGGTCGGACATCTGATGGCGGTTCGTTGAACAAGAATTAACTGTGATGCACTGCAACTACATTTCACCATGGTCAAAGTTTGATCACTTTTCAGTAACCCTTAGTCAGTACGGATTTGATTGAGAATGGTGCACATAGCTGTTATAGTAATAGCCTAGAGAAGATATAAATTTATTCTTAATTAGATAGTGAGTTAATACTCTTATGCTGCACTTACCATTGATATTGGTAAACCTACAAGATTACATTCATTTCTGGGACAGAACAAGACCACATGATTTCTTTCCTTGACTTAAAGATTATAAGAACAGGCAATGATTTGAAATTTGGAATATACAGAAAGGATATGCAGGTTCAGATTGGTCTAGAGTAGCAAGAGGAAAAGAAAAATGGAAATCTCTCTGAAGCAACTAGTGCAGTGAGTAATGGAGTAATCAAGAACAAATCAGTCAGAGTGTCTTTAACAGCATATGAACAACTAGCATGAAATAGGTCACCAAGCTTTCCCTACTTGTTAGGAGGCCTTTGTCCTTATGGGACACAATAGGCTATATTTGTCTTTTTTACGGTTATCACTGCACCACCAGGACTGACTTGCTTGGGCTAGAACTGGAGTTATGAATTTAAAAGAATTATGATATGATAAAGGAATACGAAATTGTTTAATATGTGGAGAAACCAATATAGATTTTCATTGTTTGTTATATTTAATCAAACAAAGTTTAGGAGAGAAATGGTGTGGAATAAAAAATGAGGGAATTTTAATTAGGAAGATTTCAACTGTGAAAGGAGAGAAGGATATAAAAAAGATAGGGAACTATTTAGGTAAAGTTAGAAAGAAATAAATAAGAATGACGAAGAGGATGATGGAAAGAAATGTACCTTAGGAATATAATAATTGAAAGATATTACAGAGTGTGGCATTCACGAATGCATTAAAAACTGGAGTTGTGTACAGTGTTAACAAGCAACTTAGCAAGAAAGTATTTTGGTGAATATTAGTTTGGCAAAAATAGCTGCTTGATTCAGTTATCTATTAACAACATATATAAAGTTAGTTAGCATGGTAGCCTGATTTTAAGGAGAATTTAATGATGAGTTGTTATATATTAGGAGTATACATAATGTGGTTAAGAGTGTAGTCTGATTATTGGATATCACAGAAAGGTTGATAAAGTAATGGGGACTGGGGCTCAAAATTAATAATTGTATTTGATTATTGTAAAAAATGGAAATATATAATTTTATTATAATGTTGTGTTTGTTGGAAATAAATTCAAATGGCAAGGGGATGCAATAATACTACTCGATTTACAAAACAGCACTGTTAAATTCACAATGGTAATAGAAATAGAATTGATTGATACACTGTGGGTAATTTTATACACATGTAAGTGAAGTGTATAAAAATTACACACAGTGTATCAATCAATATACAAGACCTTCACTGTAAATAGCTTCAATAATTTAACAAATACGTTAGAAATAGAATGTTTGAAGAAACGTGTCCCGAGTAAATCTCATGTAAGTGAAACTTTTAAAGAGTGTTCTAAATATTTTGACTGAAAAGAGATTATTACCTATAAAATTTAGTTCTCTCATTTTTGAAAACAATGTCAATGAGGAAAATTTCATCAGTCGGTATGTATGTATTAGGTGGGTTATTTGAAAATTCATACAGTTTTAAATGATATAGCCTGACAGAGGTAACAGGAATTTTAAAAGATTGGAAATGTAGTTAAACTAATTTTGCACTTATACAAATATTAACACTTATTTTCCTTTTCATTTATTGCAGCTTAGAAATGATGGCGTTCCACTTAAAATTGTAGATATGGAGGAAAACAAAATGAAAAGTGAAGAAAATCCTAGATCAAATAATGGTAATTTAATCCTTTATAAGATCAGTAATTATGTAATAATAGAAGATTTTTCCACTATTATAATTTTAAAAGTAACATTGCTTTGCTGTGAAAATACAGTAGAGCAGTTTCAAGTACTTCCCATATACTGATATTGTATGTGTGATTATTTTAGTATATAATACTATCATTAATAATGTTTTTAAACAAAGTTAATCAATACATGTTTTGGCATAAAAGGTATTGAAAGTTCAAAGTCATTTTACATCAAATAACTGAGTAAATACCATTATTTTTATTTTTTCTAACTTTATTTTGTCACTTGCCTTATTTTCTAACTATTTTATATAGTTTCTAATTTCTATGCATTAATAAATCTGCATCTTATTACGGCATCCAGAAAGTAAGTTCCAATCGCGCCCAGAGATGGCACCGCTGGTCGGATAGGAATGCTCATGCGCAGGAATAGAGAGGAAGTATGTGGTAATAATGCAGTAAAATTTCAGCATTGTGACGGCCGTGGTTACCGCGCTGTGCTAGGAGAAAATGGGTGGCGATGGATCTCTGCTGGACTTCGCTTTTGAGCGAGCAAACCTCGGATGACTGCACGAACGTCGCAGTTGGCAGGAGACAATATCAGAGCAGCCATTTTCTCCTAGCACAGCGCGGTAACCACGGCCGTCACAAGGCTGAAATTTTACTGCATTATTCCCACATACTTCCTCTCTACTCCTGCGCATGCGCATTCCTATCCGACAAGTGGTTCCATCTCCAGGCGCGATTGGGACTTACTTTCTGGATGGCCCTCGTATTTATAAATTTAAGTACTGTGTTTTTCATGTTCGGCTCCAGTTGGCTGGTGCATTGTAAAAGTGTCTGATGTGTAAACTCCTTTTTGACTTAGGCTTTTACTTTCAGACATTGCTGTACTCCATCTCTATTGCTTATAGACCTTTTTGTCTCTATTTCCTATCATGCTGCTTGCCCTAAATAGGAATACTGCAAACAGTATTTAAATCTATGCCATGAACTAGCACAGGGGTTTCGACAAATTTGTCTTATTATAATTATTATTATTAATAATAATAACAATGAACAAAATTCAATACTTCTATCAACATTTATTCCAATATGGTCACCATATTTGCAAATGTCACTATGAACAGAAGGTTGGAAAGTATTTTCCTATTGATGTTGATTCCAAAGTCCATCTTGTCGGAAGTCACTTTTTTGAATACCATCTGAGAACATACATGAATAGTTTAATTACCTAATATTTTAATTCTAAGGAACTGCTAGTGATTCGTGTTGCAACTATCATTTATGTTGGGAGGCAGTTGGTCATTGTCACTTTCTCCACCATCTGAGTCTTGAAATTTAATATTAATAGGATCTAAACTTTTGTCGCATTCTATTTCTCTCATGAAGTCATCCTCTTGTAATTTTCAGCATGCTACATGGAGAATTTATGGTGTTTTTGTCAATTTCATTATGAATAAGTTGTCCTATGCCTTTCAGTTTAAAAGAGGTGTTTGTTTTTGCCACATCTAGTTTTACTTGAGCCCACACAAGCTCAATTGGATTATACTAGTTGTGGTAAGGATGGGGGCATATTACCTCATGGTCCCTTGCTTTGAAAATTTATCCAGCTGCTACTTGTTTCTGATTTTTGGAAATACCATTGCAATAACTCAGTTTTAGTTTCTGATGCCAAAAATTCAATCCCCTTTTTTTGTAACCATTTCATAATTTGATTTTTTCTGCTGGCTGTGTTTGGAATTTTATTTTGAACAACTGAAGGGTGTGGTGCATTATTATTATTATTATTATTATTATTATTATTATTATTATTATTATTATTATTATTATTATTATTATTATTATTATTACATCTTATAAATAATTTAGAAATCTGTTCAAAAGTCAGTTTTTAAATGTATCAGTTGTCATGTCCTAATAATATTCTGAGGTGATTTTGGAATGAAAAATCCACTTTTTTTCAGGTAAGAATCCTCTCTTAGCAGATTCTACATAACCAATGATGAGCCAGGTGTTTTTCGTAATAGTTATATTCAGAGCACTCATTTTGGAGGAGTCTTGCAAAATTGAGTTTTGTGTGTGGTTTTTGTTCACCCAAGTCTCATCTAAGTAAAATATAGGTCTTGTATCTTCAGAAATTGGAATTTTTGCATAAGAATCTTATCTTTGACAGAACAATGTCACTCCTTTCCATTATAAATTGATGCCTATAATTTTCTTTTTGTATCTGAGCCCTAAACATTGCAGAATTAGAACTGCGTATGATATTTTAGTTCTTAAAGTGTCAGTTACTTTTTGTACTGTTGGAAATTTTCCATGGTCATAAAATTCTAATTCAGTCCTCAGTATGATGTCCTTGTCAAAGTATTAAAGTTTGTAATCCCTTTGGGAATTCCAATGTATTTTATAGAGGACATAAAAACTGCCACTAGGATCAAATTTTATAGCCTCACTGCAAATGCAAGACATGGTAGTTTATACCACATGTCTTTGTAGTGGGTGCACACTTTTAAAATTCATTTTGTGTCTTAATGCATCTTTTGTAAAAAGTATATATTCTAAAAGTAATATTGCAAGCCTGACTGCAAGATCAGTTTTCACCACCACTAAATTTATCATTTACACTTGCTGTACTAAAGCTATTGCATGGCCTTCTCTTCCCTCACTAACACAACTGAGCTGAAGACACAACTCAGTCATGAACATGTCTGGTTCTAACATTTCTGCCACAATACTGTGATAATTGTATAATTAATATACTGTGACAAAATATATGGAAATATTTACTCATCCGTATAATGAAAATTGTTTATGATACAATAATGCAGTGTACAATCATGTTCCAAAAATTGCTATGTTCATATATTAATTATTGCAAATCTAGATTACTTTCCCTTAGCATATATAGTGTTTGCAAGAGAGGGATTAACTTTGCAGGAAAAAGTGAGATCTGAACATTGCAACATTCGGATTGGAGAACATGCAAGTACTGCTCAAGATCATGCATCACCCCATTTGAAAGTCACTGTATTATGCTGTTGAGCCCCACAAAGTCCATTGTTAACTTCATAAATGTCATCTATATAAAGATTGTTTTTTGTGCTTGGTTTGATTGACTAACTGTAAATGATCCATGGCAGGTGTCTTCAACACTTGGCTCATCTGCATCCTTTTTAAGAATTAAATACTTAAATGAAAACCTGATTTTTTAAAAAAATAAATGAATGAACTATTTTTATAAGTAAAAACAATCAATAATTATAAACATTTAATGAAAAAAAACATTCATTTTTTTACATCAATGAGATTTTTTACAAGCTTGTCGATGTTGGCACCAATGTGAGAAGATGATATTAGCAGAATATTCTAAAGATGTTGGTCTAAAATCTCACTTTTTGTCTTCACATGTTTCATCTTCGAAAAGGAATACTTGCAAAAGTACTGCTTCATAACAAAGCATACATTTTAATAGCTTGCCAGCAAACAGGAAATGCATCCTCAGAAATGAGATCTTTGTTAAATGTAAGCAAGAGCACATTCAAAGAAGAATTGTTTTCAAATTCAATTACATCTATACTTACCCTAGTACATATATATATATATGTGTGTGTGTGTGTGTGTGTGTGTGTATAATTATTTTGAAAATAAACACCTGAATGCAAGTAGTGTATTCTTCAAAAATCAAAGAAGGACTCAGCAAGAGATTGAAAATGATGTCTTATTTTTCCAAAATTTGAGCTTTGCCACAAAATCTTTGATAGGATCAAACAGAGTGTGCACCAGCTGATCTTTGGATTGTAGCCATGGTTTTAGGTCATTCAAGTGCAACAAGATATTGGGCATGAAAGAAAAGTCTGTCATCCACATCAGTTTGTTCAGTTCTGCAATTGGCTTCCTCTTTTGACTCTTTTAAGAATCTTCCCTCGGTTCACTAAAATAAACCATTACCATATCAGTTTTGTACTGTTGAATAAAAAATTCTTGGAATTGATGATTCAATCTTCTTGCCCTAATAAAGTTGATCAGATTAACTTGCATGACATTCTTAAATCCAATATTTTTTGCATACAAATTCTCCTGGTGGAATAATGGAAAAAATCTTTTCCTTTTAGTTCTGGCTTTTTTTGTAATAGAGGTACAAACTTTTCTTCTTTCCCATCATCCCACCATAACCACACCCTAAAAGTTGTTTAAACTGAAATTGAAATGCTGGAGCTGAATGGCTTCAAGAATATGAGTCAGTTCCCTTTAGATATGAGCACTAGCAATTCTTCAGGCACATACAATAGCCAATTATGTTGGATGTATTAACATCTGAGCTCTCATTTAATGCAATATAATGTGGCATAAATTCAAGCTACCCCCCCTTTTTTTTTTAATGTTTCCTTCAATGCCCATGGTAAGTTCCGGCACATTATGCAACAGTTACCCCAGACAAACACAGCTTTTTAAACATTTCTTTATTATTTGGACAGAGAATTTGCTTAGATAGTCTTTCACCAAATCGCCCTTCATGAATGTTTTTGATTATTTAGCAAATTTTTTTAGCTGTTAATTTAATTTGATATACAGTTTGGTTTCTGCCCTTTACCCTGTATAATAAATCTTGCTACCATTTTAAATCACTTTGTCCACTGTAGCTTCTCTTCAAACTGAAACCACTGGCTTAACATTTAGCACAAGAAAGTACATACTTGTCCAGTTTTGATTGAAAGCCCAGCATGAGTCATTTGACTTAATTTTTAATAGTAGATGCCATAATGATGGTAGATGAGGCTCAATTACTCTGGCTATTATCCACAGAATTTGTTTCATACCAACAACAAAAATTCTGACAATATAGAACAATTACAGTGCAGACACAATGAAAATGCTGACTCCTAGAGATGGTGGTTAATGACTGACTGGCTGACTCTGGATAGAATCCCTTAAATGTAAATACTAACTTTCAGTACCTTAAAAATGTATCTGGAAGGCTTGGAATGAACTACCTCCAACACACTCTTAACTACATCATTATTTGCAACTACTACTTTACTACCTCTTGTGGATGATAGAAGTCAGCATCTTGAAGTTTTAGATACTGCAGTATAGCTTAATGGCATGCAAGCATAATTGAAATCATTAATGTTGCTAGCACTGACGAGTTGAAGACTGCTGATCAATGGTGGTGTAGTTTGCACAGAAGCATGCCGGTTCTGGCAGTTGGTTTTCATCCATTGCTTCGGAGATATGATTTGTTAGAACTATTTGTATATATTGATAACAAGCTAATTTGGTCTGTAACTGTTACAGCCCTCTCAATTTCATTTCTTATGTAGCAGAAAAATAGTCCTTTATTGATAATCCTATTTTAAAATTGGGTTATAGTTCTTAAGAAAACGGAGTTTACAATGCACAAAAAAAAGTGGGGGGTGAACTAAGTGAAGAATCTCTTTTAGAATGTGTCATCTTTAAAGGGATTATTTGTTTATATTGAGCACTAGTGTCCTGAAACATTTCCTCTATTAAAATGTGGCATCTACGTTTTGATTACTTGTTGTGTAGTATATTATTTGTTCAATATTTATGGATCAAACCCAGGTAAACATCTCTGCATTTCTCTAAAGCACTGAGAAAATTATTTGTTCTTTACTAAATTCTGAATCGTAAGAACACATGCAAAACAATGAAACTGAAAACTGGACTGTATACATAATAGCACTACATCATGACTGATTACATCAATTCTTTATATTTCCCTTTACTCATTGTTCTCCTTAAGTGAGCCATGCTGAATGCACATTATAATATATGCGTTACTCATGTTATATAAAAAGTAGATGGATTACTGATTCAGTCATGGATATTTCTTTCATTTCATTTTAGGACAGATACATTTGTCTGTCTCTGCTGCTTACAAAGTATTTGCTCATCTGTAGGTCTTGTATTTCTAAGTGTCATTGTGCTTCTGTTTACTTTGGAAATCATTGTTATAATTTTAGCAGCTTTATACTTGACGAGTTCAGATTCTGCATTTATCACTTTTTTAGATCTCATTGTTTTATATTAAAGAAACACAATATTTTAATGTTAAAATTGAATAGGTAAGTAGGCTGTCATTATGTCCCCATGGTTTGTAATAGATTTTAATTTTTTCTGAACATTGCAAAGGGACTATTTTGTTATTTCTTTACTTTTAAAATGTGAGCACGATAATTAGATAAATTATGAACACACTCATCCCCAGATACAAGGTTTACACCTACCACTAAAATTGGTTCAATATTGAATATTAATTCAACAACATGCTCTGATTTGGAAGAAAAAATTAAGATGTCAAGTTACCAAAAACAAACATTTCATTAAATTTTTTAAAAATTGTAAATCTTTAAAAAAAAAGTTTCATATGAAACTAACACAGTGAAGCTCATGTGAATTGAATCTGTCGTCTGAACACTCTTCATGCTTCACTAACCTTAAGGAGACAGATTAAGACGAACTGTTAAGAGGACAGATTCAATAAACATTTTATTATTCAATTTGGATTTTAACACATTGAAACATGCATTAATAATCTCTTCGGAGTTGAAATATTTAGAACACACTTTATGGTTTCACTTATTGGAGATTTACTCAAGACATGTTTGATCTTTCCAAAATGAAAGATGAAAAGAATAACATTTTATACACATGAATCTCCAGTAAAGCTTCATCCAAAGCCCAATAAGCAAAATATCCCTAATTGTGCATCTAAGCCACAGGACATTTTTTCCAGCCCAAAAGTGCAAAGAAAGGATTAAAAATAATGGTGGTGATTATGGAAAAAATATAGCACCATACAGTTGCTCCTGCAACTGTAGGATAAAATTGTTCCATTATATGGACAAACATTCCAAATTGACTTTTCTCAAATTCTGACAAGACAGTTTTCATGCAGGATGAGTAGAGCTCGTACAGTTGAACTATGGAGAGGTTCAATGCTGTTTGAGAGAATTAGCCTGGAAACAGTCCAGGGCTCAACTTTGTGGAATATTAAGCCCAATTTCAGAATGAATTGTTCAAAGATCATTGCCCATTCATCACCTATCAGCTCATTTTGCACATATGCAGAAAGAATGGAACTCCCATCATCCTAGAAAATACTTCAGTGCTAACAAGTACTTTGTCAGATGGGTTGAATGTCTCCACAGCCAAGACCATCACACAAATAGTAATTAAATTTAACCGTTTAGAGTCCTCTTGAGCAATATATGATACATAATTATTATCATTACATTAGACCTATTTGAAAAATATTTAAGGAAGGAGTTTCTGCCATTCTGTAGATGCACATGCCTGTACCATCTGCTATTCTCTGAAGCCTGTAAAGAACACACATCTGTTCAAAATATTGTTTAATTTGTATATCTACTGTTAGATTTGGTTTTTATTGTATTTGAAAACCTTGTTCTTGTCTCCTACTACCGTATACACACGTGCACATATATAATAATAATCATCCTCTTTCGCACTTTACACTTTTGCCTGCAGCATCTACATTTGTTTTCTGTTTAGTGTTGCATATGCATGCACATGTGCGCACACACACAAAATACAGAGTGATTAAAAGTAAAACATGCTTAATATATGTTTGGGATGGCAAACTGATAATTTTTAAAGAAGAGACCCATGTATGGAAATACATGACTTTGCTGCTGTGGGGCATCTAAAGTATTACAATGCTTTAGATATGGTGACGAATATGTATTCAACATTTTGTTAAGAAACCTGCACCAATCCAACAAGCTCATCATATTTAACTACAAAAGCAAATTGAATTCTTGACCTCCAACATAATCATAAAGCATATATTGATAGTTCAGAGATTGGCAAACATAGTCAAAGACTTGTTCCTAATGCCCATGTGTTAACAGTGAACCTGTGCTGATTACTATGAGCCACTTGTGCTTTTGGGTTTGATTCTGCCCACACTTGCATGTTGTGCAAGTTCATAGTGCCATCTTAAGATACTCGAGTAACATCAGCAGAGGACATTATTCAGTAGACCCATGCAGCATGTGAATATTTTGCTCACAACCACATTACTTTAACTGTGTTTGTCAATCCAATGTACATTCCCATATGAATTAATCCGAACATGGCAATAACATACACATTTTATATTTTTTTTCAGTTATTTACCTAATACATGCCTTTAATCGCTGCTAATGGCTAATTGTTTTATAAGTTGCTTTACAGAGATTCCACAAGCTTCCAGCACTTATTTTTAAGATCATCATGAAACTGCACCTTAACAAACTTTATTATGGTGTATTTGGAACAGTCAAGTTTTGATAGTCTCCTTTTGCAAATAGCCCAGAAGTTTTTATTGGATTAATATCAGGGGAGTTCTCAGGCCACTATAACACACAAATATTATCACTGAAGAACTTCTTCACTATTTTTGCAGGATGACAAGGAGCCAAATCATGCTGGAAAAGTCCATCACTATCTGGAAATCTCTTCTGCAACTCTTTAACAACTCTCCTTTTTAGGATTTGGATGTACCGGTCAAATTTCATTATCCCGTCCACTGGTACCAAGGGTCCCGGTCCTTTATGCTCGAAATATCTTCATGGGGGATTTTACGGTCTGTTGTAAATGTGCTGAAGTTGTTGCCTCATAATTTGCTTGGCACATATATTGAACCCTCTCCCCTGCACTTCATAGTGACTCTCATCAGAGAAAAGAACTTTCTTTTGTGTTCCATTGTTCAATCCTTTTATTTATTTAAGGACACTCTTTAACAGCTCAGGTCATCAGCGTTTGTTCAATCCTGATGACTATGTGCCCACAAGAGATGTTTCCTGCACATTTCTTTACATTTGCAGGCTGTACTTCCAACAACCAGAAGTATAGAACAAACATTAGAAACTGCAGATTCATTCCCCTTTCCCCCAATACACAAGCAAGTCCACAGCAATGAGCCTGGGATTTGATTTGCTTCTTCTGAGGAGAAAACTCATCATTTATCATTATTTTTGATTTTCTTCAATGAAATTTTTGTGCTACTGAATAATTCTATTTATAGTGCCTACACCGATACCATATTAAGTAGCGACTCTCTTTGTATTGGAAGTATTCTGATATAATGCTACAATTGCACTAATCTTCATGGGAGTTGTATCCATTCAAGACATAGGTATTACTAATTGCGATTTACTTATTTTGTCCTTCTATTTGGTAATATATAATAAATTGTTTTGTTGTTAAAATGTGAAAAGGACTTGCCACAATTTTTCAATCATATGCACAAAATCTAAATTTGTTGCACTTAATTGCACAAGGAAACCTCAAAATTCCTCAAACATGACTCATTCAAAATAAATACAGTTTTATTCTAAAACAATAGTCACACTTTAATTAGCACTGAATAACAGTGCAAAGAATGCATAGGCGCAGGATCTAAGATTAAGCACACTGTTGCCAGCCATTGGGAAAACTGAAAAAAATTACCTTGTTCTGATTAATTTGCATGGGACTGTAAACTCTGTAATCAAATTTGCGGTTGACAATTCAATCCCTTTTTGTAGTTAAATGCACAATGTGATGCTCTTGTTGGTTTGGTGGAGGTTTTGTGACAAAATATGGAATGCATGTCCATCACTATATCCACCTTAAAATGTTACAAGTGGCTTCTCTATATATATAAAAGCAAAGTATTGTGCAAATAGGTTTCTCATTACTAAGGTTCAGAAGTTAATTCTCTATCAAAGCAAAAGTATGTCCCAAATTTGCTAAGTGTGCACTGGAAATAATTAAGTGTTGTCATACTTGATGTCCCACAGCACCCAAACCAACATGGGTTTTTGCTTGAAAAATGGTCAGTTTGCAGTCTGGCATAACATACTAAGTATCAGTGTTTCTTTAATCACCCATTATGTGCTTACATGCTTTTGTGAGTGTGTCAGATGGAAGAACAATTGCATAGTAAGCCAAAGATCCTTGGTTCTGAATCCTGGCTGTGATCAACATTTTCCTACCTGAATCTAATTCCAGATCTTTGCCTAGAGTATGACTTTTGTTAAAAAGTTACATTTTAATATAAGTTAACCTTAAAGGTGTGGTTAATTGTAAAGCCTGGACCATAAGTACCTGAAAACTTTGAATCCTCTCTCAGGGAAAAAATCTCTGTAGGAAGATAACATTCAAGGCCTCAAAATGTAAAAATGATCAGATACAGTAGATTCTCGGTTGTGGGCGGATATAGAAGATGGAAGAGCACTGGTAAAATAAGCTGAAGATTATGGTTCAAGTCCTGGCATGACTGTGAACTTTTCTTATCTAATTCCAAATACTCAGAATAGCTCTGATGCAGGAATTTTGTCAAGTTAGAATTGAAGAGATAAAATTATAATTCTTGGATTAAAGTGCAATTAGCTGTATGAAGCAGCTAGGAAATAAATTATTGAAATATCTAATCATGTTGCATGCTATGCTTAAGTTTCCTGTAATTGTTATTCTAATTCTTGTTTGGTTCATTTCCAAGTTCAGGTGTATTGATTACACATCTTGTATATAATGTGAAAATGGCAGTTGCTTATCAGCGTTTAGTCATAGATCATTACGCTTGCTTTCAAAATTGCTAATACCTGAATGTGCATAATCCACATGTTGCTTATTTACTACTATTGTCTTAATTACTTCTTTATAATAACAAAAAATATTCAAAATCCATTAGGACTGAAATCAGATAAATTATAAAATTAAAATTTTAATTGATATGTTTTTATATATATATTTAAATATTAAATTATTAAAATATTAAATTAAAATCAAACACAGTGAAACACCCATTAATAATTTCTTCTGAATAGAATATTTAGAACACTCTTTATGGTGTTTTTTTCCACATCATCAGCTGTTTCACAAAACATATATCCAGAGTAAATCTCATGTAAGTGAAACCATAATGAGTGTTCTAAATATTCTAATCTGTTTCACAAAACATATGTCCAGAGTAAATCTCATATAAGTGAAACCATAATGAGTGTTCTAAATATTCTAATCAGAAGGGATTATTGTAATTTAAATGTTTATAGAGTTGGCTGCTATTAATTTATGGGTGTTTCTTGCAGAAGTGGAAAGTACACCAAAGTTGGTTAATGTGAGGCGGTCATCTCTAAAAAGCTTGACAAGGAAAGTAAGGTTTGCAGGTTAGTATTGCTATAATGAAATAATTAAGTACATATATTTACGGAATGTCAGAATCCACACAGTGAAACTTTTGTTAATCTTATTTTGATTTAAAGAAACAGACTAAAAATCATGTCGTCACATTAAAACTCTCTTTAAGTTTCACAAACACACTTATAAAAGTAATTTTGGTACATGTTTCGTGAGGTACATTCCTCACATTGTCAACCAAAACGACGACTGAGGAGTCAATTTCAGCAAGGCATGTATGTTGCTATGACCACCAGAGCAAACATAGCAACATACATGCCTTGCTGAAATTTACTCCTCAGTCGTCGTTTTGGTTGACAATGTGAGGAATGTACCTCACGAAACATGTACCAAAATTACTTTTATAAGTGTGTTTGTGAAACTTAAAGAGAGTTTTAATGTGACGACATGATTTTTAGTGTTTTACTTTAAATCAAAATAAGATTAATTAAGTACATGTTTTCAATATTAGTTCAATTTAGAATCGAACACAGTAAAACACACATTAATAATTTCTTCTAAGTCAAAGTATTTAGAACCCTGTTTATGGTTTCACGCATCAAATGACTTTAACAGCTGAGGATGTGGACAATTGTTCCACGAAACATATCCTGAGTAAATCTCTTGTAAGTGTAACCATGCAGAGTGTTCTATATATTTCGACTCGGAAGAGATTATTTAGTACATGTTTGCTTAAATGCTTAACACTTTCTTTGTGACATGTAAGCTTCTGGCAGTTTCTTTATGGGCAGATTCTGTGTGCCACCTTAATTTATATGTATATTTATCATTGATATAAAAGTACTTGTTAAACATGTCAATTTTTGATATCATTGTATGATTCAGTTGAACTACACACTCTTAAAGCTTCAACTGAATCATACAATGATATTAATTAGCTTCACTGTGCAAGTTCCAGTTTACTTTTAAATGTAAATTTTTATTTATTCAATGGTGGTGGAGATATAAGTCTAGCATTAATTGAATTTTGTTGGTTCACAGCTGAAGAAGAGGATCATGAGGGAAAAACTGTGCAGCCCATGACACCATATTTGACTTACAGAATTCGTAAGTTTGTGTATGAAATAATTCTAATAAATTTAGCATCTTATTGAATAAAGTAAAATGAGTTTCAATCTCAGTTAGTCATAAAATCAGAGTGTTTACACAATTGCTGCATGCCATTGATGACATGTATGAGAGCAGAGCGGTGAGAGTGCACATTTCCTGTGATGGTAGGTTACAAAGTAACAAATGAAAAAGTCTATACAAAAAAATTGAGTTCTATGAACGGTAAAGGAGATAATAGAGCATTATCAAATAAATTAACTGCACAGTATGGTGACAAAGTATGACTAATGTTTTGTTTGCTAAGGAGGAGAACTGTTGTCATGCATTTTCAACCTACAACCTATTTAAAACAAAGCTTAAAAAGGTGTGGTGTAACATGGGGCTACACACATGAGGAAATTAAAGAATATTCAAATGTTAATTATGAAATAGTATATTTCAATGAATTATATGGACATTTCAGTCATCATCCTTACTGTTTAATAAATTAATAACAAATAAATTACTAACTGAAAGGCAAATGGAATACTGTGATGTCTTTATTACAGTGAAAGTTCAAAATGTATGAAAGCATCACAACTCCTAAACGAATTTGCTCCTACTCTTGCTAGAACTTCTGCATTTTGCCCAATCTCCACAGTTGCTTTTGACACAAGTATGCTAAGATCTTTCACTGTAGTAATCTCATCATGGTAAATTGGCTCTTCAAATTCCCAAGAGATAAAAATCCAAAGAATTGAGGTCTGGAGATCTTGCAGGCCAACATATCAGTCCAAATCATCCTATCTGTTGGTCGGAAAACTTATGGTTAAAATGTCTACAAACCTCTGTTTTAATATAAGGAGGCACAACGGCCCAAAGAAAATTGCAGCTACATCTATGACTCTGGCCATGAAAGCCTACGTTCTCTCATGAGTATACATTGTTCCTTTAACCAATGGCAGAACATTACTCTTGGTGGGTAATCATTTAATTTAGGTACTGAACTCTTTGGATATGATAAAGGCAAAGTAAATGTTCCCCTAAGGTTTATGATTTGCCACATTTGATAGGTATTCCAAAGCATATGCCATACCTCATGCACTTGCAGCTAGGTCCACCAAAATTGCTTCCTCTGCCTGCAGTACCTCATTCAAATGCATTGTTCCTCTTGCAGAATCACATTTCCTGATGATTGTACTTGCTGGGCTATTGCATTAAAATCTGAAGTGAAGCTATTTTTATATGCAGATGTTGCATGTACCTGAGGGTCCCACTTCATACCCCAGGTCATTCAGGGGCCAAAGTTGCCTTTTGTGGTCTTAGTGGTCATGGGAGGAGGGAGGTGGTTCAAATCAAACAATTTGCTTCTTTGAATGCATTGGGATGTTTAATTGCAGACATTTTGTTATCGGCCACCTAGTTCATTATCTCTATGACTAATGATGCTTGTCTACTGTCTCTGGTAAAGCAATGTTGGTAATCAGAGTGTCTAATGCCTCTGGGGCTCCCATCTGGTAAAAACAATGTTGGTAATCAAGACATGCCTTTGCAAAGTTATATATGAAATTCATAACATTTCCACATGGTCACAAGAGCTCACAGATTCCTGAGCCTTTAAAATATTGAAATACTATTGATGAGCTCTTGAGCTCCCAAACATGATTACTGTAAATTCACCTCTTTGACTCTGTTGGGGAGCTCATGATCATACAATGTAATGATGTCATTGCTGACACCAGTTCCCCTTCTACCTTTTGACAAATTTAAAGCATCTCCAGCAGCTAAGATACAAAGGTCCTATTGTTCTGACACCAGCATGCACTTAACTTTTGTCACAATAGAGAGACCCATTGCTCTAGCCATTATCAGTAGATAAGGGCAGGGCACAAAAGATTATAAAAGGCAACCTTTTCCCTATTGTCATAGAGTTATACATCCAGGTAGCCTCAATACATTTTCATGATACATGAAGTGTTCCTGTTTGTTACTACTTAAGTGCATTCACTCTTGGACATGTGTGGGTGTGAGAACCTGTCACAGTTGGAAATCTTTGTTAGAAATGTATCCCTATATAAAGTATGTATTTCAGAGAGTTGCAGTTCGTGTTGCCACATGTCAACAACATACCAAGATATTCTTGATTCAAAAACAATACCATAACTTTAAATCCTCCAATCCGTATCACATAGCTATTCAGAATATTTGTAGTACTGAAAAATGTGAAGTGCTAACAGGTAGCACATGTGCAGGGTGCAAGGGTAGTTACTCTTGTCAACAGGACCTGACCTACCTCATTATGCACACATCAGAACCAGCTGTACAAATTGCAAAGTTGCCAAGCATATTTCCAGAAGTTTATAACTGTAGAGATGTGGAAACAAAACGTTTTGTAACATACCTACAAAATTTGGTTGGATTTTTGACACTGGAACTTTAAAATTTTTATATGCCAGATATGTTTCAGATATACTTGCATTCGTCTTAAGTTACTTTAACTGTCCTGTGCATAACAAAAACTCTTAGTTTGTGAATAAAGTCCAACAATGAAACACAGAATAGTAATGCCTTACCAGAACTGGCCAAGGAAGGCAAATGCATGTTTATAGGTGCTACCAAAATGACAGAAGACAGAGTTGTCAATGAAGCAACTGAAATCAGACACAGTACTTAATTGGTTTCAAATAATTCCAAAAGTATCCAGTCACCATTGCAGAGCATCCATTTCTCACATTTATTTAGAAAATAGTTTTAGGTCTATATCCCTATGCATTCGGTTTATCAAGATTGGTGCTAGGAAATTGGTCTTACAACTATTGAAAGAATTCCACAGAGGTGTTGGATTGTGAAAAGTTCTCCAACCAACCAAGAAAAGATGAATGTGGCTATTTTTTTTCCTGCCCATGGATGATAGGTGAATTTTTTTAAAAATTAGCTAATCTTTTTTGCTGAAAGTGTTGCGGTTTCTTTAATAAGTTTTGCCTCTTGAATTTCTGTACTATTTTGTATACTACTTGGTTAAAACCATTTTTAACCGCTTTTCTTTCTATTTGTTTGTATTGTTTAAGGTATTCTTCTTTGCTAATATTAAGGTTAAGTAGACGATGTGCTAAGCTGTTCATAACTGCATGTTTGTGCATTTTGGGGTTAAAACCAGCTTTGATGTGATTGTCTGCATGTGTATTCTTTCTGTATATTCCAAATTCCAGGTTTCTTATTTTCATGTCCAAGGAAGTTAACATGTTATCTTTTTCAGTTTCATATGTGAATGAAATGTTTTTATCTCGTAAATTCAGAGTTTTATGGCATCATTAATGAGTTTTGTTTGTTTGTTTGTTTGTTTTGTTAACTATGGCAAATATATTGTGGATATATCTGTGTTTATCTCTAGTATGCTTGGAACAGCGATTCTACATCGAAAGATATTAATGTATCAAAAGGTAGCAATTTTATGTCCTTAATTTTTTCTATTACTGAAATATTTGTACTCCTGCTTTGAAATTTAGACAGTGTCTAAAATCTATCGGCTAGCTATATTGCTAAATAATATGAAGGTGTATTAATATTGTAAATGATGGGTTGCATACCATTTCAGTTGTATGAATTTTTGGCAAACCATATAGTTTCGCTAGGGTTGTTCTGTTTTATTTTATATTTTGTTCCTTTTGGGATAACTGCAAGTTTTAGAGCCTCATTGATTGAATTAATTCATCCCTTCAATGGATCTGAAGATATTCCTTTTTATTTAGCAAATCTTGCATTTTTCTATGATAATGTGCTTTATCTAATATTACTATTTTGTTCCTTTTGTCAACTTTTGTGTAAACTATATCTTTTTCATTGAACAATTTTATTGTGTTCCTATATGTCTTGTTTACTGAATTTTTCTTTTTAATTATTTCTTTTAACACCTTTTCTGCTTTGATTCTAATTCTTTTTCTTTGTTGTTTAGTCCTTCAATAGCTACTTCTAAATCTACCAAATAATCTTCTATTTTATTGGAGTATTGGTCACAAGTTTTAAGGCCTTATTTAAAAATGCTAATTCTTCTTTCTTGAAAGTTTCTTTTGATATATTTTTCACAAAATTCTGTTTAGGTTCTGGATTTTAGATTTCTTAGGTTTTGGTTTTAGATTTCTAACTTTTTTTATTGCTGATTTTTTGTTTACACAATATTGTATATGTTCTAAAGCTGTTCTATTGAGCTATCTCATACTATGTTTCCTAACCTCTTTGAAATCTGTAAGTATTTTTCATAAAGTTTTAGATCTATATTTGCCAAACTTGTGTAATGCTTTGCCCTTCTAATTGAATTACTTTTTACTTTGCTGCTATTGCTTGTGACTGAGATGCTTATTCTTGATGGTTTTTCATACATATTTTATGTTTTAGGCAAAAGTTTAAAAAACGAATATCTGCCGAAATTAGTCTTTTTTTTTTTTTTTTTAATCTTAATGTTCTCTCTCTCTCTCTCTCTCTCTCTCTTGTTTTTGTTTGTTTGTTTGTTTGTTTTTTTTTTTTTTTTTTTTTTTTTTTTTAAGTTATGAAAATTGCTGGTGAAGTTATAGAATTTATCCATGTCAACTGTTCCTAGCGGCTCGAAGGCCTATTTATGAACTAGAACCTCAGTAGTCTCAATGCCGTCATGTGGAATGTTGCTTTGTCAATAGGGGCCAACTGGTTGCTCTCCACAATATATTTCCATGTTTGATTTGTGAATAATTTTCTATCACCCAAACAGTAAGTTTTGCAGTTAATAAAAATGTTTAACGCTTTTCTCACTGTTGCTAATTTATCAGTTTGTTGCCTCTCCTGTCTTGAATCTTTGTCTTTGAAACAAATGCATTGAATGAGGAATCTAAAATGTTTCTCTTACATACCCATCTTGAAAATATTGATACCTAGGTCATTTGCCACCCAGAAGTTGTGAATATTTTGAAATCCTCGAAAGACGGCAGCAAAATATGGTAGACCAAATAATGCTTTCATTTCAGTTTTGACTGCCACAGGTGGCCTGGTCATTGAGGCGCAGATGCATGAGGTCTGGGGTTTGAATCCCGCCAGGATATTGATACCTAGGTCATTTGTCACCCAAAAATTGTAAATATTTTGATATCCTCGAAAGACAGCAGTAAAATATAGTAGACCAAATAATGCTTTTATTTCAGTTTAGACCGCCACAGTTGGTCGAGGTCATTTAGGCACGGGCGCATGAGGTCTGGGGTTCAAATCCTGCTAAGACCGTTCTCCCTGACTGAGGTTTTTTCCAGGTTTTTCTCAGTCCTCATAAATGGCAAATGCCAGGGAGGTACCCAAAACTTAGGCCTGAACATTTCCTTCCTTTAAAAAAAAAATCCTTTCCCAATATATCATCTCATCTGATGTATCATCATTGTTCATAGCTGAAAAATCCTTTCCCAATATATCATCTCATCTGATGTATCATCATTGTTCATAGCTGTGGTGCCTCAGTAGTAAAAACGGGCATTAAACACCATTTAAAAAAATTTCAATTTTGAACATCAAAGTAGGTAAATCATCACTAAATACAAACAACACTACTTCACTGTTTGTGTCTAGCTACCTGCACAACTCCAGGTAGTTCCATGAGAATATTATGAAGCTGAGTCTGCATTTTCTTCAACAGCATCTTTTTCCATCTAGTTCCATCTTTAACTAAACTGTAAAAACATATTTACACATTATTTATTTATTTATTTATTTATTTATTTATTTATTTATTTATTTATTGCAAAGAGGTGTTAGAAATTCATGATTTCTTTTCTCTATACCAAGTTACATTTTATTCACTAATATAAAAATACAATTATGGGTAAAATTACTTGCCCATAAACAATTTATTATCAGATGTATTTTGTGAGTTGTGTTCATCATCTTCATTTCTTTTGCTTCATGATCTCTGTTTGAATCTGTATGTTTTTCAACATGCCTTTCACCTTCAGAATCATCACTTTCATCAAAATCACCGAAGCAAAATGGTGTCTTCAAAATCATCACCTAAAATAATTTGTTGCAATTTGTCTAGATTTTTTAAAGTCAAAATATTTTTTATTTATAATGAGTATAAAAGTGGAAGTTTTACATTGATGAATTAAAATGGGAAAAAATTAGAAACACAGAAATGCCATAAAATTCCAATGAAAGTATTTAATATTTGCAATTAGAGTGTAACATGCATTGTCTTAAGGATTTAAAATGATTGATTGGAATTTGTAACACTTACATCACTAATATTTGAAAAAGGAAGACTAAGTTTCTGGAGCTAATCGTTCCCATCATCAGTTCCAAATTGACTGCCAGCCTTGTACTTCGTAGTGGTTGGATGAACTTCTGTATTAAGATGTTATTTGATGGTATTTCAAAGTTGAAAACATGATTTTTGTTCTTCCAGATATAAATGTTTGCCCAGGCTGTAAGTTCTGTTTTTCCTGTAATATTTTTAAGTAGTTTGGGATTCCTGTTAATACTATGTTGTTCCTGATGTGTTCCTTTGCTCGTGTTTTTATGTTTCTTTTAGTCTTTCCAATATAAATTTTTTCACAATCATTACAATTCATTGATATATTCTTGATTTGTTCTCTTATGGAATATTCTTTTGACATCATAGCTCTTTTTTCCAAGCATCCTTACACAAAATCTATGCACTCATAAAAATTGGTTGCTAAAAATAGGGAAAACAATAGAAGAAACTCAAGAATACATTACACTAACTTGTGCATAGAGCAAAATTACTTTACCTTCAATGGAAAATATGTTTTTGATCTAATATGCAGGATTTTGATCCATCAATTTTTCCCTGGCCAGCCAATATGATATGTGTATTTTCCCGTCAGGTGCAGCTTTCCTCAGTTCTGTGCATTCCTATAGATGTTCTCCGTTTAGAATCTTGTACGTATTGCAGATCTTACGTGTGTTATCATTCATAAAACCAAATCTGTGCAGATGTTCTGCCAGACAATCATGTCCAGTGGCCAGTCTAAAATGAGCAACTGCTTCCTTTCTTGATAGATTTTTTTATTTTATGTACTGTTTCTTTTATATTAGAATAATTTTCATTAGATATTTCCACTTGAATATTATGTTAATATTTTTGTTCTATGATTGTTTTGATACTTTTTAATTTTACATTTAATCCACAGGGCTTTATTGGTTTTGAATATAGCACTGCTCTCTTTTTGGCCAGAAAGTTTGCATACTCATTACCTATCACTCCCACATGTGCTGGTATCCACAGTAGTATTATTTGTTGAAATTTTGTATGGAGTAATCTATAATAAGATCTCACGTCCCTTACATTAGAAGATTCATATGAACTATCATATTGTTCTATAGTTTGTATAGCAGAAGCTGAGTCTGTAAAAATCATTACTTTCTTTTCTTTGTATCAGTCTTATAGTATATCTGTTCCAGCACTCGTATTGCCACCATTTTACCCTCGTAACTTGTGGATTGTCTAGGCAGTGTGAAATAATGCGAGAAATATTTACAATATATGCCCCTCCCACATTATTTCTCTGTTTGTCTGCAGATCCATCTGTGTAAATTCTAAGTAACTCTGTTTCAGGGAATTGGTTGTGTAGATGTTCAAGTGCTATAGTTCTACATACCTCTGTTGAATCTTCTTGTTTATTTAATTGTTCTCTCAGTTTTTTATCTGTTACTGTCTTAATATAATCCATTGGATTAGTTCTTGAGGGATATGGGATGTTCTTCTCTGCCAAATTTAAATAATTGTAATTCTTCTGTAAGTAAGCTTTGTTTGTGATCTGTGTTTTTAGTTTGTGTTCTTTGGATAGTTGATGAAACCATTGGTGTTTACCTGAGTTTGTTTTTAATTTTATGTATAATTGTGCCTCGTGTGTTTCAATGCTGGCTTTCATTGGATTATTATTCGTTCCGGCCAGAAGTGCATTTATTGGTGTTGTTTTCGCAGCACCTGTTATCAGTCTTAAACATTGATTTTGGCATTTCTCAATCTTATCAATTTTTTCTTCTGTTGCTGTTAGTAGTAGCTCACATCCATGTTTTAGTACTGGTTTTATATATCTATTATATGTTTTATTTAAAACTTCCATTGAGCTGCCCCATTTAGATCCAGCTAATCTTTTCAATAAGTTACTTTGTTTTATGGCCTTTTGTTTGATATTTTGTACATGGTCTTTCATTTTTAATTTCCTGTCCAGTGCTATTCTCAAATATTTGATTTCTTCTACATATTCTATTTGACTTCCGTTAATTTCAAGTTTTAAGTTTTTTTCCCTTTCATCAAAGTGTTTCATAGTGTAGACTTGATATTTAGTTTTGGCTGCATTGATGGTCATATTATTTAATTTTGCCCAATTTGCTAGTTTATCTAAGACATTTTTTATTTTTTCTTGTAGTCTGATATATACATTCTTATCATTTTTTTCAGCTGACTATATAACTACATCATCTGCATGCATTGCACTGTTTATTCCAGTTTGTTTTATAGTATTTAGCATATCGTTAATAATATATTAAATAATAATGGACTGGATACTGCACCCTGTGCCACTCCAGTTTTGAGTTGGCTGTATTTGGATAATGTATTCTTCCATTTAACTGCAATCCATCTTTCCTCTAGGAATCTTCCATACCATCAAATTATATTTTTTGGACAGTTCATTTGTATTAATTTTTTAATTAACATCTCTTTCCATACTAGATCAAATGCTGTTTGAAAATATATGAATACTGGAGCTACTGACATATTGTTAGCTAATGTACTTTTTACATCCTCTATTAGTCTTGACATTTGGTGAACTGTTGAACATTGTCTTCTAAATCCAGCCTGTTCATCTGTTAATAAGTTGTTTGTTTCAAGGTAATATATTAATCTATTAACTACCATTTTATATGCTATTTTTGCCAGAATTGAGGTCAATAATATAGGTCTGTAACTTTTTGTTTCATTTGTAGTTTTTCCTGGTTTTAAAATTGGTATTACTAATGCTTTGCACCAGCTTGATGGCATATTCTCTTGTTCAAACCATATTTTGTTAACAATTTCCAATAATATCTTTTTTGCTTTTATTCCAAGATTCTTAATGTACACTGGATGTATAAGGTCTGGTCCTGGTTGCTTTTATATATATCCAACACGTTAGAAATAGAAAAAATGCAAACAGCATCTCTGGATTGGAAGTTCCAGCAAGCAATGAAAACACTATATATATATATATAGTGTTTTCATTGCTTGTTCTAATTCCCAATTGGAACTTCCAATCCAGAGATGCTGTTTGCATTTTTTCTATTTCTAACGTGTTGGATTTTTTTAATGTTCTATTTTCTTTTGTCAGGTGTTTTCCTAGTGTATTAACTTTCTTATAATGTTGGTTAAATTCGTTAGCTATATCTTTGTTCCTTATTACCTTTTTTAATATATATACTTTTATTACTATTGTCGTACTTTCTGCTAACATTATTAATGTGCTTGTATACTTTGGTACTATTGGTTCTATAGTCCAACCCAGTTAAGAATTTATCGCAGCATTGTCATTTGGATATGGTTAATTCTCGTCTGTAGATCGCATCTTTTTTCCTCCATTTTATTACATCTTCCTTATTTTTATGGTTTTGTGCTAAATCTCTAGCACTATTTCTTTCTGCTTTCTGCTTTTAGTGTTTCTAATTTTTTGTACCAAAAAGGTTTATATTTTTTTGGTTTTCCTCTGGGGATGTTTGTCTTTGCTGATTTTAACATTATGTCATTAAATTCCTTAATCACTTGATTTACGTTCTTTGTTAAATCTAATCCTTGTACTTCATTTTCAATATTTTTTTTATATTTAGTCCTGTTAGCTGTTTAAAATTCCAGGTATATCGTTTTTCAATATTTGGACTATGTTTCTTAGTATCCGTGATTGTGATTATAGCTCTATGTCCACTTCCTCCATTTTCAGTAACTAATCTTCTTGTACTACTATGTAGATCCTCAGATACTATTGTGAGATCTAGATTAGTGGAATGTCTGTATAATGCAAATATGTATTAGGATCTGTATCCTGGTATATCAGCTCTACCTGTTTAGTATTTATAAAATTCTGCAATAACTTGCTAGCAGGGTCTTCATCTTTATAGCCCCATTGTCTTGAGTGTGCATTAAAATCTCCCAAGATAAACGTTTTCTTCTGTGGTTCTATTATCTCTATATTTAAATTCTGATTGCCATGTGGACTGCAAACTGTGTATTTTTTTCCATTTTTATATACATTTAGTTCTGTAATTTCTGATTTATCTTGCTCATTCATTTCTTTTATTTCTATTATTTTAAATTTAGAACTTAATTTTGCTTTGACGCCAACAATTATACCACTAGCTACGTGTCTTCTTTTGTTCAGATGATAAAGATGATAGTTTGTATATTTACAGTAATTGATATCGTCATCGTTACAGTTTGCTTCTAAGATGCCAAATATTTTCTAATCATTTCATCTAAGTATTGCTTTTTCGCTATACTTTTGGTGAATCCACCGGCATTCCAAGTTAAAGTACTAAAAAGTACTGTTTTCCGTTCTCTCTTGTGCATTATATTGGCTAACTTCTGCACAATGTTGTAGCCTATTTTGCATTACCCAGGGGACACCACGTGGAGGTAGGCTACTTTATCCCCCTCGATGGAAAATATTATGAACAGAATTTTGTTTTAACAATTTGTAGTTCATTCGCACCATTACTAGCAGATCTCTTTATGAGTCCATTAGAAATCAAAATTACGAAGGGTTTCCCCTGGGCGTGGTATCGCTATGTTGATGACATCTTTGCAGAGAAACACCTAGAAGATGCACTTAAGTTACTTAATCTACAAGAAAAATCATTAAAATTCACTATGGAGAGAGAATGTAATGGACAGCTACTCTTCATGGATCTTAAAATAATCAAAAAATAAAATCACTTAATATTTGGCATGTATAGAAAACCTACTCACACTAATAGCCACATTAAATATAATAGTTATAACTCAGTTCCCCATAAACATGCAATACTAAATAATCTTACTCACAGGTTGGTAAATGTCCCCATGAACAAAGAAGAGTATGATCAAGAACTTTTCAATGTAATAAATATAGCTATAGAAAATGGTTTCAAAAAACAAGTGGTATATAAGAAAATAAACACAGCAAGGAACAAAAAGAGAAGCATAGACACCAGTACACTTGCTCCTAACAAGGAAGAAAATAGAATGTACAAAAACTCACATACCATCCATCAGCCTTCTATAAATTTCAAGAGATTTTCAAAAAACATAACATTATTTTAGCTCCAAAAAATAGTTACTCCATAAAAAATATACTAAATTCTAAACTAAAAGAGGATATTCCACAAGAGAACAGATCAGGATTATATCAGATAAATTGTAGCGATTGTGGAAAAATTTATATTTGAAAGACTAAAGGAAACATAAAAACAAGAGCAAAGGAACACATCAGGAACATAAATCAAAGACAGGAGGAAAAATCAGCAGTAGCTTGGCATTTTTGGAAGGAACAACATAGTATTAACAGGAATCCCAAACTACTTAAAAATATTATATGAAAAGCAGAACTTATTCTGGGAAAACATTTATATCTGGAAGAACAAAAATCACATTTTCAACTTTGAAATCCTGCCAAGTGACATCTTAATACAGAAGTTCATTCCACCACTGCAAAGAACAAGGCCGGCAGTCAATTTGGAACTGATGATGGGAGCCATTTGCTCCAGAAACTTAGTGTTCCTTTTTTAAATATTAGTGATGTGTTACAAATTCGTCTCAAATCATTTTAAATTCTTAGTATTCAACATCACTGTTACAAAAGTCCACCATATTTAACTAATGTGTTGACGCTGTGCCTATCAATCCAAATTTACACACATGATCACTACTTTATCTGCAGAGAGCTTGCCTTTAGCTTGAAACATCTGACACTGGAACACAAGGTTTTTAATAATATGATGAAGATGCTACCAGATTACAAGATCATAGTGCCATCTTTTATTGAGATATAGACTTAATGGCAAACATGGGGCTGGTAGACCCATGAGCAATTAACAGAAGGTTAATTTTATGAGCAGATGCAAAGATACTTGTAATTTGAGCCTTTACTTGCTTGTTTAGTAAGTGCAAAATTATATTTAATAATAAATTAATGTTCCATGAATGGGAAACCTACTGCTGGTTGCTGGTATGTTGGTCCTGGTGGTGTAGTGGTTACCATATTTTCCTTCTATACCCAAGATCGCAGGTTCGAATGCAGCCAGGATCGGTGGATTTTTTTCAGGCGTAAAAATCCTAAGTATGGCTTCCTTCGGAAGTGAAGTAAAGCCATGGGTCCCGTGTCGTACATTTACGATACGAAAAATAACCTCAAGCCTGAAAGAGAGACCTCTGAGCAAAATTTGTCGGCTGTTTCACACCCTGAGTTGAATGGGATGTTGATGACCTGAAATGTTAAAGAGCGTCCATAAATAAATCAATCAAAAAAAAAAAATACGGTGGTACACCCACTGAAAATATAAATGTTGTTCTGAAGGCTTATGATAATTGCCACAGGACAGTAAAAGCCTTAAAGACAATAAATTATTTAAAAAAAAAATAAGTAAATGCTTTTCCTGATTTGCAATTTTATATATGTTTTAATCTCCCATTTTGTATTGCTAAGGTTTATATTATAAATGTTTGTTCATATTTACAGAAGATGAACTAAATTTCAAGAAAGGATACTTAAATCTTCAAACTTAAAGCAAATGTTTATGAGGAAAATTTGTGATAATATAGAAAAGAGGAAAGTTTAGCTTTTTATAACCTTTCAAAATATACGGTACAATAATTCATGTTTTCTGTTTTTATTTCTGTGTAACAGGCAATAGTGAAGGGAGTGAGAAGCTCCAGAAAATGCCGTCCACTGATTTTACAAACTCTACAGCCAAAGGTATGCACTTTTCTTTAGCAATGACCTAAGTTTATAACATATTTGAATTATGTAATTAATACTGTATTGCTTTTGTTTCAGAACCAGCCAGGGTGCTTAGACGGTCAAGAAGATTAAATAACTCATAAATCAAAACATGAGATATTTTACAGTATCTGTTTTTATATCTATTTTAGTTATATGACAATATCTTCCTTCTCTAGTTTTATCTATAAAGAATGCTCTTATTCCAAATTTAATTTAATTAAAATATGTAATGTAAGGTATTAAAAATAGTTCCCATACTTAGGATCTAATAAAGAACTTTTTAAACAAAAATTTCTTAAGCAATTGAGGACCATTTTTAAAGCTTGATAAAGGCAACATTTAAATTGCAGAGAATATTTTTTTTTAAATTTCATTGCATTGCCTTTACTTTGTCAAATTATACTTTTTGAATCATAAGACAAGCTAGTATTGAGTCAACTGGAAAACATTTTAACTTTTCATTATGTTGCACATTCAAAATGTATCTGTTTTTTCAAAAGTTGATAGAATTCTTTAGTACAAATTACACTTGTTTCAATAAGAGTTTCCTGTTATATTATAATTTTGCTATTTTTTTTTTAATGATTATTTATTTATTCTTCCATATTACGACGGTCATACTGAAAGTAGTAAATAACATTTTTTAAACCTCATAATATTTATTTTTTTAGATAAACCAACATCACGTAATCTATAGCCTTTTCTCTCACTTTTCAACATTGCCTCCCATTTCTTTGCACACATTTTTCCCAACTTTCTGCAATGTTGAAAATACCCTTAAGATAGAACTCCGTTCCAGCTGGAAGAAGTCTCGTATTGTTGGCCTCCAACCTGTTCCTGAACAGAACCAAAAAGATGCAGTCAGAGGGTGCCAAGTCAGGACTGTTGGATGTGAAACAGTTTCGCATTCAAATGTTCTGATCTTCTCCATTGTGACATGGGCGCACGTTATCCTATTGCAGGATGATCTTTCCAGGGTGCTTATCATGCAATCCAAGACAGAGCCTCCAAGTGTCTGGATATAGCAGGCAGCACTTATAGTTTGTCCAGGTTCAATAAAATCAATCAGAATGCAACCCTCTGTATCCCAGAAGACACTACCCACAAACTTTCCAGCAGATCACACTATCTTCTTTGCCATTTGGCAAATCCAAATGGTGCCATTGCATACTCCGGCATTTTGTTTCAGACTCATAATGATGGAATCAGCTTTCATCGCCTATCATAATGCTGATCAAAAAATTATCATGTTTATTTTGGAATCTCTGAAGATGGTGTTGGCTAATTCTCTGAAGTTTTGGTCTTCGATCAATAAACATAGAACCCAGGGGGCACAAATTTTTCAAGCTTTCCTAAGCATTTTATCGTTTCTTGCACTGCACTATGTCCTACTGTGATTTTTGCAGCAATTTCATCCACAGTGATAGGCCTATCTTCTCTAATGAGCTCATCAACTGTGGAGGCAGTTCACAGACGTCCAGTAAGAGGCTCTTTTTGGATATTTGTTTTCCCATCTTTGAAATGTTTCATCCATCTCCTATCACTGCTTAGCACCCATACAAACATCTCCATATGCATGTTGAAATCTGAGGTGAATTTCAACAGCAGATTTTTCCTCTTTAACAAGGAATTCAATGACAAAATGCTGTCAAAATGAAACATTGATGTCCGCCACTTCTGAAATACCTCCTGTGGTTATGTGATAGAAGCTAATGACCTTATAATATGGCAACATATGGTGTAAAGTCTGTGGATCAGCATCCTGCAGTCCTTTTTGTTACATTGTTGGTATTTGAATTTAACAGTGGGTTACTAACAACTTTCAGTATGACCCTCGTACTTTTTTCTCCTGAATTTAAAGGTGCACAACATTAATTACACTACATTTTTGAAAAGTGGTTAATTGAGTAATACAATTCAAACATTTATTTTAACAATTAGTAGAGTCTCAGTTCATCTTCATAAAATCCTTTAGCTGCTTCAAGCATGTCAAAAATTACATAAGTTTTTCTACAAGTGGATTTCAGCATTTTTGTGGTATGTTACATTCTGGATTTGGTAACAGAAACATCCATAGCTGAAGTAATATATTAATTATTTTGCACAGCTACAGAAACATAGTCTTTTTTAGAAGGTTTCTTGTATAAGATAAATGGTAATTTCACTTTCAAAATCTTCTTAGCAATCTCCTATAATTTTAAGCCACTTGGCATTTCCTATTGATAACCATAAAAACACCATGGGAACTGCAAAAGATGGTGGCATTATTTGGTGAAGAATTATTTTTATTCCTTATATGCTTTTTATTTTGCCAAATATGATCAGGATATTTATAGATATGTCCTGTCCTATTTTCAATTTGAAATTTTTTATGTTAGTTAACTTTGGGTTAATTTTCTGCTATTGAGCATTCATTGAAGGCCGATTTTAAAAAAACATAGTTTAGTTACACTTATTGTGAGGGAATGATAAAAATTACAAAAGCAATTGCTGTACTGTTATAAGTAAACAATCTCTTAACATATATTTATGCTCAGAAATAAGAGGTTAAAGTAAAATTTCAATGGTTTATGTCTTTAAAACTTATAAATTTTAGTAAAAATAACTCTATAGTGATTTAAATTGCCCTTATCCATTTCAAGAAAATCACACAGACTCTTTCTGCGTAACATAGTATTGGCCGGAGATCTTTCTCATAACATGACATTTTTTATGCAATAGAATATCTTTTCCGACTTGCCATTTTAGTTTTAGTTGACTCCATAGCATTGACTACAAATCTGTTTCTACATACTTGCATTATTTCTACAGAATATAATATACTTTCATTACTGACTTCAGCTGCTGTATTTGGAAAAATATTAAGATATGTAAGCCCTTAACAGCAAATATATGAATCATCAGATTCAGTAAATTATAATTGATGAGATCAATGTTTAAAAGTTAAAAGATTAAGGAAAATTCAGAACCAAATGGTTCATTGTTTTCCTCTTCCTTATTAACATTTATGAGACATTTTCCATCTGCTTGCTGTAAACAACTGGTGAATGTTCTGTGGCATACAAATGATATACGAAATAAGAATATCATTAATGCTGTAATCTGCTACAGTGAGAAGCTGCACACCAGAACAGTGTTCCTCCAAAAAGTCATGAAATCTTGTAAACAAGATACATCTTTACTCTCTGTCATTGATTTGTCACCAGTTCTTTTTATTGTGGAACCAATACCAACATGTGTCCCTTTCTCATGATCTGACAGTAAATATTTACATGTGAAGTTCAATACTATTGGTAAGAACTCCATTAAGTGATATGAAATTATATTAAATCTTTTTTTGTTGTTGTGTTGAGTAACAGGGCCATCATTCAGTATGTGAACCACTCATAGCTGGTTTGAACATTGTACTATAATGCATTTGAAAATGGGTCTCAAATGTGCTGATATTGCAACTGCAGCGTGTCTATTGAATTCAGATAAAGTACAAAAGAGGTGCATTACCAGCTTTTCATAAGAATTTGTGATGTATATGCAATACGTGTGTATAATGAATGCAATTTACTGTATTGCACCCCTATAGTGGATAGGCTGAATTTTTTCAGCAAATTTACAATAATTTTTGCTTAAGTCAATATGAACAGTTGAAGCATCTGATGACATCATCATCAGATGCTTCAAGTGTGTGGATTCTTTTTATACTGGTGAACTCGTTTCTGATATGGTTCTTGAATCCGCTTGAATTTTCCCCTAGCTCAATCACAAGATGTTTTATGATTGAGGTGCTCTTTTCCTTTATTGGTTTTTTCATTGTTTATTTTATAAGTACACTTTTTCCTTGTAATTTCTGTTTCCCTATGGAAGATTAAATTCCAGATGTCTGCTTTTACAACCAGTGCAAGTTTTGAACAAGCATTGTTCATCTTCATAGTCATTTCAAAGTCTATGGCATTTACATTCGCACATATTCCTGTCAGCAGCATAAGCTTGAAGTATCCAGAATAGCTTGGCATAATGGAAACCAGCAAAAGTTATCTTGAATGGAACAGTAGTCAAGAACTTCTCATGTAAGTTCTGAAAACTTGATCAAGTATCTATTTAATTTTTTTCTTTGTTCTTAGTACTACAGTCCTTTTATGAGGACATTTTTTGTTTTATCAGTATCAAGAAACTAATTATATATTCATTTGTTTTGTAATGAATTTTCCATTAGATTTCTGCTTACTTTCGGACACAGGTTATTTCACATTAGCTGTGAAACTTCTGTACTCAAAATAGACCTTGAGGATGCAGTGAGCAATCTGTTTTATTCTTCTTTTTAATTATTATTATTTTAAGATTTGCATTTTAAAGTGTTTTAAAAAATATCTTTTTCTTTATCTGTGACTTTTACAAAATGAATCTTACTCTCTTTCATATGGGTAAAATAGGGCTTCTGCAAAAAGAAACTCCTTTCTTACAGCTGGTGATACTTTGTCAATGTCACTCGTCTTCACAACATTCTTAATCTGTAAAGCCTTCAGTTTATTACTTAGGAAGACTTAACTGTTAAGTTATTTTAAATTACAGTATTTGGTTGGATTTTTTACTCTAGATCTTCACTAATTTTTTATATTCCAAACATTTTTCAAATGAGTATGAATGCTAGTGGAGCAAAACATGTCCAAAATATAAAAGCATTAGGGAAGTTCAAGTTTAAAAAAAATCCAATCAAATATCAATTGTAAAGCCTTTGTATTTCTTCTAATTGATCTACATCCTACTGCTTTCTTACTGGTACTGATGATTGATTTTTGGATCACATTCAGAATCAGAGAGACCTACATCACTGCATAAAAAAGAATTTGAAAGAGAGTGATGGGTCTAAAAAAAAGTTTGAGCTTTTTACTTCTGATAACTTATTGCAATAATTTTTTAAAATTTGCCTACGTTGGTTTCTCTTTTGCATTTTTTCAGTTGCAGGTTTTATTTGCACATTTTCTTTTTTCTTTAAATATTTTAACCATCCCCTTATCATTTCTTCCAATTTAGTTACCATAAGCAAAGAATAAATAAATTATGCA
Organism: Metallyticus violacea; assembly: GCA_030762175.1. NCBI lineage: Eukaryota > Metazoa > Arthropoda > Insecta > Mantodea > Metallyticidae > Metallyticus > Metallyticus violacea. The sequence goes on along the minus strand of CM060839.1, from coordinate 75,155,352 downwards.
TTTATTATTACATTATTCCATGACATAAGAAAATGACATAAGATATTGTTTGCTTATGCTGCAAGGAATAGAGTTTGAGGTATTAGATTAAACTGCCCCTGTAGGTGAATTAATGGAATATAGTTCATATTTTGAAAACTAATGATAAAAAAAACTTAATAACATAATGATTGTTAAAAGAACACAAAACATTTTTGCTATGATGTTTCCTTCCTTAAATACTTCCCTCCCTCCCTGCAAATAGTAATTTATTTTCAAAATGCATTATAATGCTATAGAAACATGTTGAATTGGAAGGTGGCGCTCCCTGCTAGTTGTCCAAAACTCCACCAACTACTTACTTAAATGCAGTAATTAATGGTTCACATTTCAGAAACTTGTATCAATACCCTCCAAAATAGCTTTTGGGATCTGGTGAGGGAATGTCTTTTGCATTGTAATAACTTTTGGTAGCATTATAATCGAGTTCTAAGGTGAAATGTTCCATTTAGTAGTATGTTTGTACAGTATTTAAAGAATAAAAATTAGGAAATTTATTTTTAAAAATAAAACAGCAATGGTTAAATGACTGGGACTTAAAAATTGCTCACTCACAGAATTACCCATTTACTTTTGTTTCTTTTTGAGGTGCATAAACAATCTTGAAGCCTATGACTACATTTTATGGGAGCTTTTCTTCTCTTGTTTTAGCTGGCACAGTATGTTTTGGTCTTTTCTGACCACCCTGAGTTTCCATAACAGGATAATTAAACTCTCTACCTTTATTCATCGCTTGCTATTCCTGTGTGAAAAGATCGACCCATTCAGTATGCTTACTATATAGGCATGGACAGATGATTGAGAAAAATATAAAGTATTTTCCATTACATGGCTTGCAAAACAAAGCCTTATGCTGCCTGTAATGAGTAATAAGGAAAATGGGAAGTAATAATTTGACTAGAAGTATTTGTAAAAGAATACATGTGTGTGTTTCAGAGTTCACAGGAGGAAAATCTGGGTGTATATTCTTATGTTCAATTTATGAGTGGCTAAAATAGAAACCAATTTTATATAAAATTATAATTATAATAATAATAAGCCCGAATGTCCCTAAGATGGGCAAAGGCCTCCTGCAAGTTCTTATTCACTAATGCAATGAGCTAATTGCATTATGGTTATGTACAGTAGATTGCTCTGTATGCTACATTTTGTTACACTTTTTTCATCAGATTTCACTCATTTTGAAGTTGAAGCTCAATAGTTTTCCATGTATTCCTGCTTGCTATTCTGGACCATTGTGGACCTGCCTGAGCTGTGTAGAAGTCTTCCCATTTCCATCTTGGCCTACCTCCGTGTCGTTTGTCTAAGCGCATGCCCCATATGATGATTTTATACATATATATAATACATATTTTCAAAATTTAATTCAACTGGCTTAGAATCCATTGTAAAACTATTTCTGATCTGGATTTTATGATATAGTTTTCTTATTTCATTAATAATGTATGTTGATGGGTGCTCTTTGCAATGCTGTGTTAGAGTCAATGAAGATAATTCTTCTAAATTGAATCTCATAAAAAGATTAATAACTGAACAAGAACAACAAAATATTCAACAAACACTTAATGGAAAAACACATGAATATCTAAAGACTTTCAAACATCTTTTATTAAAGCTAAGAAAAATTGAAGTTGTCCAATTGCACCTAATTGTTCAGAATGATTGTCAGAACTTCTCTTCAGGAGAAATTAATCAAGAACAGCTACTGTCCATTGTGCAAGTACATGAATACAACTCTAACAAAGAATCTCTGCTGAAATGTAGCCAACTTAATAGTAACAAAAATAAAAAATAATTTGGAAGCACTTTATTGGGGAGCTAGAGAAATAAATAATAAATATCAACATCCCAAATGGCCATTAGCAACCAACCATCCACCACTCATATTCAAAATTTAATCTATTATCAATCTTCGTAAAAGTTTACCTCTATTTATCAATTCCCAATAGCAATGGGGTGATTTTTAAATTATAGCTATTTTTAAGCATAGTACATTAGTGAAAAATGCAGCATATAAGAGCATGTTTATGGAATGTCAGAATCCACACAGTGAAACTTTTGTTAATCTTATTTTGATTTAAAGTAAAACACTAAAAATCATTTCGTCACATTAAAACTCTCTTTAAGTTTCACAAACACAGTTATAAAAGTAATTTTGGTTTGTTCTTAATGACTTGAATGCCGTTGTAATATGTTTACGGAATGTCGGAATCCACACAGTGAAACTTTTGTTAATCTTATTTTGATTTAAAGTAAAACACTAAAAATCATGTCGTCAGAAAGTTTCACAAACACACGAAAGTAAAGTAATTGACATGATTTTTAGTGTTTTACTTTAAATCAAAATAAGATATAAGAGCATTTTGCTAAAAGTATGAAAACATTAAGAGTAACAAGTGTTGAGCATTATTAAGTATTAAAATATTATGCCAAACGTAAAAGTTTCACAATACTGTTATAATGAAGCTAAACATTGTTTCATATGTAGAATAGGATACTTTATAATTGAATACTTATATTTTAATAAACAAATTTAAGCATTAATAAAGGACATACAGCAACTGGTCTACATTAAGTTATGTAAATTGTGTTGCAGTAAATAACAGGTAATAATTTAAAATCCTGTAATATAAGATTGTATTTGCTTCATAAAACTTGTTTTTAATAAAAAAGAATCACTTATGGTTGCACCAAACATATCTTGGTATGACATGCACTGGAATTAAACAGCTTCAAGTTCACTTTCCTTCCATCCAGGAATGCATCCATTTAGTAATGCTCCTGAAGTCTGTAGTAAATTTCTCTCCAGTTCCAAAGGTTAAAAAATCCTATATGTACTTTATTTCCAAGTTGATTAGGAATCTGCACATATGAGGTAAAGCTAGTTTGGGCCACTTCATTTGAAAAGGCTTCCATATTCTGCTAATTTTGTTCAAGTGGCAGAATCAAAGTAAAGGCTGCCCAAAGCCTAAGTAGAAACAGAGAACAAAACTAATGCAAATGCTAAGGCAATTTTGCATTATTTACTCAATACTTTCTTTGATACTGAAAATATTTTATTTTCCCATTTTCACTTGAAAAGCAAAGTTGTAAATTAGAAATGTCTTGTTATAAGAACACATTACTCGCACACAAAAAAATACTTGATATAGCAATTAAAAATTTAGAATTATATAGTTGTACAAATATATAAATAACACATCTGTGTGTCTTCTGGGTCAAAATATTTAGGAAACTGTTTAGGTTTCACTTACATGAGATTTACTTGGGACATGCATGTATCACGGAACATTTACCTACATTGTCAGCTGTTAAATGACTCAAAACATGTCCTGAGGAAATCTCATGTAAGTGAATGCATAAAGAGTGTTCTAAATATTTCGATTCAGAAGAGATTATTAATGTGTGTTTCACTGTGTTCCATTCCATATTGAATTAATATTGACAGACATGTATATGTACTCTTCTGCTGGAGGTGCCGGCAAATGTGATGTTGGTGACCATAGCAATATGCCTGCCTCTTTGGAGACATGCATATACTACTGAAATATTTTCTTAAGCAGGGAAGGGGAATCGAGCAATTAAATCTTAATTTAAACTCTTAATTTTATTTAATAATAAGTTCTAGTTAAAAATTTCAATGTTAATTTAGTTGCTATTCTGGAAGATGACCTCAAAAATATCTGTAATTTTTATTGCACTAATTAGCATAAAGGGTTATAGACATTTTTAATTATGCTCATTATTCAAATGCAAAATGCAGTACTATGTTAACTTTTTTAAATAATTTTAAAGCATTTTTTAAATAATTGTAATGAACTTCACAATCTGGGTTTTTTTGTTTTTTTTTTTTTTCCCTCCCTGAATGCTGATTCAGCTAGCAGTGGAGCATGCAGCCTGCTAGGATTATCAAATGGATGTTAATTTCACCAATCAAAGCAATAATTTGAACAAATTTATTCTCAGACTTGTGTCCAGTAAATTAAAAATAACAACAGAAACTTGATTGTTAGATGAAAGTTACTTTTTACGTAAAAAAAAATTTTCTCATAGAAAAAATATTTTTGTTCACTGTGGAATATGTTTTTCTAATAGTCAATGTGTGATCTGATTTAATTTGGTAAGAAGATGGAATTGTCACTAAAGAACCTAAAACTGCTCCATGTAAGAAGAGAATGAGAAACTTTGCTTTTTACAATGCCTGACTTCAGGAAGATGACCGTAAAATAGGTACTAATAACCCCAAAAATTTTGTTCCAAAAGTGCTCGTCTTTAATAACAATTTGGCCACAATGGGTACTCTGGTGACTTGGTCCACAAAAAATTCCAATTATGAAACTATCAAAACTATCAGTATTATTTATTTTCTATTGACCATCTATGAATCGTTTAATGAAGTAATACAATCTAATGGTTCTGAAAAGACTGTTTTAATTAACAAGCAAGGGATAACTTTTTCTTCCTGCTCCCCCTCAAAAAGGAAATGACTAACTTCACTTAATTATTGAATTTCTTTAAGGTGATTAGAATTGTTTTAATTTATTTTTTCTATTAGTTCAAATGTGTTCTTTATGCTGATAAGAAAAAATTGCAATCCAATTCTCCGGTTTCATTCGATGTAAAATCCCTGTATTCATTTATACTGAAAGAAAAAGTTAAAGTATCCAAGAGATTGTTCATACAATTTGGAGTCGCAAAGAAAAATACATAAATCAGGCATACTATATTTAATGGAAATTTCTAAAAGCAAGAATTGGGCCTAATTGTAGGAAGCCCCTCAACTCCCTTCTTGGCTAATCTGTTTAAGAATAGATTTTAAATCCACATCACAAAATCCTTACCACTTAAATTCAAAACTATGTACAGGTACTTTGAAGAAATTTTTGCAATAGTAAATTAGTAGTACATTAAACTGCTGAACTGAAGAGAGTCGAGGTTAGTATTTACATATGAAAAGGAAACAAATAATGTGCTACCGTTTTTAAATCTCAAAAAAATAAAAGTCAATAGCTTCAAACCCCAGATAACATAAACATGCAGTAATTAATATTTTAGCACATCAACTTGTGAACTTACCTTTGCATAACACAGAATATCAACAGAAATACAACCAAATAGCAACAGCAGTAAATAATGGATTTTTCAACGAATTGGTTTAAAAAAAAAAATGTGCACAAGTTTAAGAAACTAACGCAGTTAAAAGAAATCTTGACACTCTATTGGTAATAAAAGAAAAGACATTTTTTAAAAAAATTACTTATCCTTGGGCTACACAGAAATTTCAGAAAATCTATGCGAACCTTACATTAGGAATAAGTTTAGCATAAAAAGTGCTTTAACCAATAAACAGATACTATAACACCAGAAAAGAAATCTGGAATCTATTTTACAAATTGTGCAGACTGCAATAAAATAAACATTGGAAAAACAAAAAGAAATATTAATACTCCATGGAAAGAGCACAGAAGAAAGTATAAGCAAATAGGAAAATATGCTATGTCAGCTTATTTTTGGACAGAAAATCATGAAATTGAAGAAAAATATAATTGTTAAGACAGTAGGGACATATAACTTAGCACATGGGAAAAAATTTATATTACTAAATTCAAAACGAGCTAATGAATTGCGATATTCCAGAGGAAAACAATTTTAGGTTCATCAGAGGTCAAGCAGAGCCAAATGGTACATCCACCAAGAATTACAGCAACCATTCTAATAGTCCACAAGTAGGTGATGTGGACAAAGGTCTGAGAACCATGCTCTAAAGAACAGTTAGTAAAGCTGTAAGAGTTTGGTTCAACTTACCACAACCTGTTAACATGTCATTTGCTTCACTGTGATAGCTCCAATCATATGTTATTTTAAGAATTATTTTACTACTTTACTGTTAATAGCTTCAGAGTTCATTTGTGATCAATCGTTTCTTTGCTGCAAAGAACTGTCCCAAGAAAGAGAAATTAGCTGTTCAAGCTACAAAAACATACTATAAAATGCCACCACAGTTATAACTCCTCTAATTGTGAAAGCACATTCTTTATGCAGTTACTTCATTGGTACCTTTGAATATTGGAAGAATAAAAAATGGAAGCAATATTGAAAATGTGCTTGGTTCTTTTTTTTTTTTTTTTTTTTTTTTTTTTTTTTTTTTTTTTTGAGTAGTGTTTAACGCCCGTTTTTACTACTGAGGCACCACAGGCGGTGGACACTGATGATACATGGAATGAAATGATATATTGGGAAAGGATTTTTTTTTTTTTTTTTTAAGGAAGGAAGCGTTCCAGGCCTAAGTTTAGGTACCTCCCCGGCATTTGCCAGTTATGAAGACTGAGGAAAACCTGGAAAAAACCCCAGTCAGGGAGGACGGTCCTGGCGGGATTCGAACCGCAGACCTCCCGCTCACGAGTCCATGCCTTAACGACCTCGGCCACCCGTGGCGGTGTGCTTGGTTCACTCTCAGTTGAAAGTATGTAAATAAATTTTTTTAAAATCCTTTATATCCTCTTTCAATTAGTAAACATACATCAAACAAATAAAATAGAAACACTTTCCCTTCTAGCAGTGAGATCTATTTTATCCAGAAATTGAATTGCAGTAAAAAAATTGTTAAATCTGTCGTCACATCTCTGTCACAATTTTGTAGGCCCTTTTCCAAAAAAATATACTTTTATTGCTTCCCAGATTCACAAAAGACAATCAGGAGCTTTGAAGAGTTTTGGCAGGTGAATAGGAATGTGAAGTAGAACTTGATGATATTCTTGCTGTATAAAATCAAAATATTCCTTGAACTCGGTAATGTAAAAAAAGTGTTGAATACTTTCATAACTAGAGCTTGGACATCTAAAGAAGTAAGTTTCAGACAATAGCTTCATTGTTTGTTATTTGTTTTATTTACGAACGCTCTTTAGCAGCTCAGGTCATCAGCTCGCATTCAATGCAGGACGTGAAACGGCCGACAAATTTTGCTCAGAGAGCTCTTCTTTCATGCTTGAGGTTCTTTTTCGTGCCGTAAATATACGACACGGAAACCACGGCTTTACTTCCCTTCAGAAGGAAGCCATACTTAGGTTTTTTTACACCAAAAAAAAAAAAAAAAAAAATCCATCGATCCTGGCCGAGTTTGAACCCGCGATCTTGGGTTTAGAAGGCAATATGGTTACCACCAGGACCGACAAGCTTCATTCTGAAAGTTATTTAGAATTTCATTGGTGGTCAAGAAAATGCTTAGGGTATTGAAGAAGAACCTATTCTTCCAGAAAGACCATTTTGATTCTGAGGAAGAATAATGCTTATGTAAGTGGCATGTACTCAATAATGGCAAATCCTTAAAAAAAAAAAAAAAGAAAAAAGAAAAGAAAGGTGTAAATACAAATCTAGAGGAATTCTTTGATGCCAGTGCTAACAGGGACCTTAAATTTTAAGAAAGAAAAAGAAATTTTCAAGAATAAAATTCTGGAAGTGTATGGAAGAGCTCTTCCACCGAAAATATTCAAGCAGTTGTCATGTTTGAAATTTGACAAATCTCCGGTCATATTTAAACTTATTAGTATTGGACAAATATTAGAACTTCAGCTGGATGAACATACTCTTTTTGATTAAGTCTTTCTTCTAAATGAGATTTTCGAACTCTGAAGTATACGACCAATGTTAAAAGTAACGCAAAACTTCTTTCTTTCTTTCTTTCTTTCGTTCTTTCCTTCCTTCCTTCCTTCCTTCCTTTCTTCTTTCTTTCCCCTCTCTTTTTTTTTTAAGCTTAAAAGTGACTCTTTAATAAATTCCACGCAATTGATTAACAGAAAACCGACTGGGAGAAGCATATTATGTAGGCAGTTGAGTAACTTACGTTCATGGTGTGCCTTTCATTTTTGATGAATATTTTCTATTTATGTTATTTTCAAAGGGCTACTGACACTAATGGTCATGTGCACTATCCTCGATCAATGTTTCTATTTTATTTGTTGTCAACCCAGCATTTTGCATTGAACAATGATTAAAATTGAATTATGGTCAACTTTGGCCGCGGGTGCTGCATCAATCAACACTGTTTGTTGATTGCGGTCAAGCTACTCAAAATTGAATCTCGTCTTGATTTTCTTGAAAGTATCGACGACGAGATAATAAACATGCATTTTAAATTGGAACCACTGTCAAAACTGGGTCATTGTGGAAAGAGTTTACCCTTTTGAAGAAAGACTCCAACAATCAAAGGATAGTATGTGGTGGCTAGTAAATGAATGGCTGAGAGGTTGGAGTCTCCTACTAACCGCAATCACCCTGTTTCACCCTTGAATAGACTTTTACAGTTCACGACTCCTGCTGTTTTAACAAATAGCGATTTATTTATTTATTTATTTGGTATTTATAACTAACATGGTGTCATGATGAAATGCATGGCTAAATTATTCCGTGCCTCTTTCTCTTCCTTTAAAAAGAACGAATCAGTAATCTTTTGTTTTCCAGCTTATTGGAATATGAGATAGTTCCAAAAGAATGTGTTTCATGCTGAGTAAAATTTGGAGACCTTTATTTATTTTCCATTTTCGTTTATCTACATATGGTAATCAAACACAGAAATAAAACTATATAGACATTGAGCTTTTAATTGCAGTACAATCTTTTTCCTTTGAGTAATTATTGTAGAATCGTGATCATTCAGCAACCTAGCTCCTGGTCAGCTGATGGTGGTTCAATGAACAAGAATTAACTATGAAGCACCCCAATTACAGTTTCACTGAGGCCAAAGTTTGATCATGTTTCAGTAACTCTAGATCAGCACAAATCTGATCGAAAATGGTGCACATGGCCCTAAGATTAAAAACCAATTTTATGTCAAAACAACTACAGTAAAGCATTTATATGTTCTAGATTAGGGTGAAGAGTTGATTTTGTACTCTTATGGCCCACTTACCATTGAACTCTTCAGAATATGTTTCATGGAAGCCATGTGTAAGATACATTCCTTTAAAAAAATCATTGGCTCCATCAGATTTGAAACTATGACCTTGGGAATGGGGTTAACAAGCAACTGATTATGTGAGCAAATGCCCATGAAATACGTTTTGAGCAGTTTAATGGTAAGTGGAGCCTAATCTAGAATTAATTGCTAGTGTATTTTAATAAAAAGTTATTATTATTATTATTATTATTATTATTATTATTATTATTATTATTATTATTATTATATAGTGTGTTAATAATTTAATTTTGTTTTATATATATTTTCCAAAAAGTGTTCTATAGCTGCCACTGCCAGTTTCTCTATCTGTTTGTAATGGATATGTCTGGTATTCTCTGATACAGGTTTCAACCTTTCTTTTCATTTTTACTATGCATACTGGATCAGTCAGCAATTAATTTGATAGAAGATATAGCACCTTAGCAGGATGATTATAATAAATTGTTAATCCGGCGGAAGTTTTGAGGAACGAATTTTTTTTTTAAAGTGAAATCTACAGGGGTGATATGTGATTTTTTTTAATTGCATATCTTCCCTTATTATATTAGCAAACTTGTGTCCTTGACATTTTCAATTCTTTTAACAATTTTAATCATTTTATCCACTAATTTTTTGTGAAAACCACTGTGCACTGTTATGTGGATGATGTATTGGTATTCTGTATTTGACTTGCTATGAACACGCAAAAAACAATATAGCTATGACTGATTCAGATCAATGCCTGTAGCTCCATATTGAAGCCTCTGATACCATACATTTCTACTCCTAAAATGCTTAGTGTTACACTTCCTTTCTGGTATATATATATATATATATATATTCATTCTAAACAGAATGTTTTGGAATTAGACCGCACAAATTCCAAAGCTGGCAGAGAAATTACAGACAAGCGTTTTAAGATAGGGAACTAATGGTCTACGACTTCAAATGTCTCTGCAATTGAAGGAACAGGTAGTACGCCACTGCTTCGCCTTCCTCTTAGTGTTATTAATATGCACAAGCGTTGAGCTGTTAACTACTGCTTCATAAGGTAGCTCAATGGGTTTGTGGTAATATATGATTGCAATGTAATTTGGCTCAGCCAAGATGGAAGGCAATTTTTTTTACCTGCCCTTTTGAAAATTAGCTTGGGCTTTTTGTTGCATAAAATATGTGTGTGATTTAGTTTCTTTGCTTATGTAGTAAATGCAGATACTTTGAAATTATGAAATTGGCAATTTTAGGAAATAGTTTAGTGATTTTCATAAATTGTTGTACCTTGGGCTGTAATTGCACTATGAAAAGGTTTAAGAAGAATAAACCAAATTGAGAAAAATTAAAGAGAACAGAGAATTTCTCAGTTTCTGAAAGGAAAAAAAAATGTAAATACTGGTACTAGCAAGAAAATGTATCATATTTCATCTTTAGGTTGAAGGAAGAGATTAATGTAATAAAAGAAACGTCTAATGTTTCACTGTGAATAAAAAATAACAAACAAAAATGATGGATAGAAAACCTGTTCTTCATGCTTTAAGTATAAATATGTTATAAATGTTTATCGCCCCATATCTACAAAAATTGTTGAATGATAACTTAAATCATCCCTTCAAAGATTACATTGGCGCAAAAATAAGCCATGCGCCCCTTTTAACATTCCTGGAGTGCCGCAAATCTCGTCACAAGTAGTAAATTTCCTCACCAGTAAGTCTTGATCTGAGGCAATCGGTGTTAAAGGGAGTGATATCATTGGAATATGATGACCAGTCTACAAGACCTCTTCTTCCAATCTAGCATTCAGAAATATGTCAAGATGGTATCGCATGTTTATGCCGAAATGTAGAGGTGTCCCAACATGCTAGGACCACATTTGATGTCATACGTCTCGAGAGATAGTAACATGGGAGTATGTGGGGTTAAGAACTTGAAAAGCACATTAAGCTGCAAGGAAAGAAGGTACCGACCAATCCAATGGCACCCAACTATGTCAGACCACATGTTAACGTCGAACTTCTGTTGATGGTTTTTCTGTATCATGACATGAGAATTTTTATAGTCTCACACATGGTTATTCTTATAATTTATAATTAGTCCATCACCTGTCAAAGTGGTGTCGTAGGTGAAGAACACAGGGGAGAGAAAAAACAGGATTTTCACTGTGATGCTCCAACATGCAGTTACAAAATTGTAATCCCAAAGCGAAATCCGTCGGTCCCAGGGACTGTACCTTCAGGAGATAAAACTTGTGAAACCGTTTCTCTTTCTACACCCGCCATCAATACTACATTCGTGCCCAAGGCAAGTGCGATTGCACAGGTTCATGTCGAACATCTCTTTCTAGAAGGCTGGGGTACAACGTATTCGATTTGCACTGGCATCTGATATATGCACTGCCAGGGATCCAATTTCTCTCAGATACCGGTGGATAGATTGGAAAGTCAAACAATGAGAATGTATTCTTATCTGCATATCGTTTTCGACATGGCTGAGCAGTCGTAGTTGCTTTTCTATAAACAAAATGCGGAAGTTCAGCAAACAAATAATCTTGATTCATACCCTAGAGATCTTTTCATTGAGAACGGAGACATCTTCAGTGTCTATTATCAAGCCATTCATTAATAGCTTCAGTATGTACCACAGGGTGTCCATTGCAGACCTGAAATTGACATATACTGTGAATGTGTTTACACATATTCCATTTAATGCTGGAATCAACACACGTGCAATAATATCTGTGTTGGCATGTATTACATTCACTGCAGATTAATTTGCATTTACAGTGCAGCTCATTACCTTGCACAAAATATATTTCGACCGCTGTCGATGAGGACGAGATCTTCCAACCACCATCCTCCTTTATAATGCTGTCTTTATTTATTTCTAAGCTTGCTTTATGCCTATGACGCATGTCTAATTTTGTTGGTCAGTTTTCCTTTCGTAAGCACAATGAGCCTGTCGAACATCTTGTCTGTAACAATGGACATTATAGCAAATATTGCTTTATTCAGACGTTTCACAAGTTTTCCATGCAGATTCATATATTTGAGCATGTGATTCACTCGCTCGATATGCATATTTGTATTCAAACGAGTATGCAGCCTGTGACAGTAAGCCCAGCATTCTGTAGTTTTCCTGGAAGTATGAAGCAAACTATGAGTGTCAGGATCACATTTAAATTTATTGCATTAGGAACCATTAACTCAAATGCGGTGGTATCTCTCTCTTCCGGTAACGTTCTTACAATCCTGCAAACATCTGCTTGTATAATCTTGGCGTTTGATTTTTAATTTTTTTCCCCCTCCTGACTCTGTCTGCGTGCCATGTACAATTGAGTCTCATTATTGGCGCTTCTATTATTGAAATCCAAGCATTATAAAAGTACTCTGCTAAATCTAACAGGAACACTTTAGGATGAATATTTCCAACTACCGCCTCAAGGTACTGGAAAAAATGGACCGCGTCTGAAAATCGCTCTTGTTGTATAAGGTTCATAGAAATCTTTCTATCATGTCTCATGTCATCTATTACTAGTAGTGCCATGAGTTCGAAACCATAACTATTAGGTCCATGCGTTTCATCAGTACATACACAGTCGTTTCCAAACTATTTTTAATAATTCACCCTCTGCTTTGTTCATTATAATTAATACCAAATCTATATTTTTAATTCCACGAGGGAGTGACTGACCGTATCGTGTGGTTTATAAAACAACACATAGGGGCTGTCACTCGATTTCATTTCATGTACCCAAGCCACCTCAATACTAGTCCCCGTCACTTGGGTGCCGGATGAGGAGCACAAGTTATAGCATCGTCCAATATTATATAAATCTGTCTGGTTAACAGACGAATTCTTTGTAATTTAGCATCTGATGACACACACAATAACGACTTGCAATATTGTCAGAAGTGCGAGAACCAGCATATTTTTCAAACATCAATCCTGTTGTTTCCTCAATTCCCTGCTCTCGGTTTTTAAAATCGCCAAAGGACGAGAACTGTAGTTCTTCCGATTGTAATTTAATTTCATGTACTGATTCTAAATGTTCAAATTAAAGAAGTTTCGATGTTGCTTCATGAGTGCAACTCCCCATTATTGTATTTATATGTTTTATAATTGTGACCACCTAAGCTGCAGGTCATTGTTTCCTTTGGAGTTGAACCCTCACTATAGAAACTCGCTGATGGCCTGTGAAGATTTTTTTTTGATTGATTTATTTATGGACGCTCGTTAACATCTCAGGTCATCAGCGTCCCATTCAACTCAGGGCGTGAAACGGCCGACAAATTTTGCTCAGAGGCCTCTCTTTCAGGCTTGAGATTCTTTTTTCGTGCCGTAAATATACGACACGGGACCCACGGCTTTACTTCCCTTCCAAAGGAAGCCATACTTAGGATTTTTACGCCCGAAAAAAATCCATCGGTCCCGGCCAGGTTCGAACCCGCGATCTTGGGTTTAGGAGGCAAGTATGGTAACACTACACCACCAGGACCGATTCTATGAATGCATAATTAAAATTATTTTTGCACATTTTACAGTGATAGGCGCATGATAACTGTCGTTTTAGAATAGGCGCGAATCATTAAACTTTTCTCCTTCCCATATTCCAGGCATACGCAAAAAGTTTCGATGCACTCAATAGCTGTCTTTTTAGAACAGGCGCAATAACATTCAACTTTTAAGGGTGCACTTTAGAAACACGCTGTCTTAAAATTTTCCTGTAGTTATACTCCTTCCACATTCCCGATTCCAGACATACGAACTTTTTTCATCCACTCATTACATTATCTGCACGCAATAATTGCGCAGTAAGCAGAGGAGAAAACCCCCAGCATCATGACTGAATCAGTGCGGAGAAGGTGGACTTGTGCGATCAGGAACGGCAGTTCTAAGCGTAGAAGTGTAGCTTGACTTCAACAACTGCAGATGGAAATAACACTCGTAACGCAGGGAAAACAATCAATCGTACACACAAAAGCAACTTTGTATGAAGCATAATGGTACGTAATACATCTAGTATACAACCATATCAAATGAGAATGCAACATTGTAACACTTAAAGGGAATGATAATTATACGAGTAAAGGCATGCGCTTAACTGTATAAGTCAGATATTTCTTAATTTGAGGTGGAGCTAATTACTTATTTTCCAGAAACAGTGGAAGAACCACTATATTTTACAAACTTCGGCCCCGTTGTTTCCCCAATTTCATTTCAGTTTCTAAAATCATCAATGGATAATAAATGAAGTTTTTCCTATTTTACTTATATTTCATGAACTGGTTCTAAATGTTAAAATAGCAAAAATTCCGTTGTTGATTCACGATTACATAGTTGTTTGCTTTATAGCTGATCCCTCACCATAGTATCCTCGCTGATGGCATTTGAAGTTGTGTGCATCGTTGAAATTCTTATTGCACACTTCACAATGATAGGCGTGAAAATTTAGATTTCTATTGACTCATATACCCTTCCATATTCCTCGCATACCGTTTTGATGCACTCATTATACACAAACAAAAAATACAGTGAACTACTTCCAGATACACTTTTCACTCACACTCCACGCTAAAAGGGCAAAAAATTTTGAGAGGTACATAACATACGCGCCAAAAAAAAAAAAAAAAAAAAAAAAAAAAACCCTTTGTTTGCAACAGGGATGGTTGATATAGACGCGATAATTTTCATGACTCCAAATGAATATTAAGGAGGCGACTTAAACTGAAGGATGCATGCGGTTTTCCCTGCTGCCCACTGCACTTGTTCGTGAAAGTAGGTGTTAGTGTGACAGCAGTTGCTTTCAAAGGTATTAACGTTACCTTTTCTAGATGGCTGAATGATCACAATTCTACGATAATTTCTCAAAGGAAAGCATCACTATAGTCAAAGAAGTTGTAGTGTAATTACAACCCCCTTGTTTATATCGCTTTGTTTTGGTTTTGTGTTTAGTTACCATATGTAGGTAAACGAAAATGGAACACAAATAAAGGTCTCCAAATGTTTCTCAACATGAGATAGACATTCTGATGTAACTAGTATTTTATATTCTAATAAACTGGAAAATAAAAAGACTGCTTTATGTTCTTTAAAGGTAATGAATGATCTAGCCATGCATTTTAATATAGCACTAGGCGAGTTCTAATTATCAAATAAAGAAATAAACAAATAAATAAATAAATCGCTATTTGTTAAATCACCATGAGTCACGAAGTGTAACATTCTATTTATAGGTGAAACAGGATGATTGCGGTTAGTATGAAACTTTAACCTCAATCATTTCATATACCACACTGAATCCTCTGAAAGCCGGAATCTTTCTCAAATTTTTCTGCCCCATACTCTTCAAAAGTGTAATTTCTTTCCACAATGTTCCGTTTTTGATGCTGGTCCTGATTTAAGCAATGAGTTAATCGGTCCGGCACCCAGTGTCAAAGTCGAGCATAATTAACTACCTCGTTTACCTTTGATCATTGTCGATGCACCTAAATCTCGCATTGAACTTGGTTAAAAGCCTATTTGACTGCCTTCAAACATTGATCGAGGATGGTGCACATGACCATAAATGTTGCAAACACTAGGCCTCGTCGGCGAACTCAATGGTAATGCTGTATTACGAAACTTTTTTTTTTCCTAGACTCCGTCATTCGAACAATGGAATATTTGAACAGTTGGTCCCAAATTAATTCGGATAATTGACGCCCATTTATTTTCAGAGCATACTTTTCATTTAGACTAAGGGAACTTTTTTATTAATTCTATTTATTTCCATTTTATTAGTTGCCCTTTTCACAAAAATAAACCGCATGATAATTCATAGTTTACCTATAAGCTACTCTTAATTGGCGGGAATAAGCCAATTTAATAATCCATTTTATTTTCATTTCCATTATTATCCAGCTCTTTTCATGAACAAATTGTGTACTTAATTGATAAAACGTATAACTTTCAAGTTTATAGAAAAGAACCCAAATTGATATGGAAAATTATCTTTCATATTCCTAAATACATTTCTTTTAAACAGAATAAAATGCCTACTTTGTGCATTTATATTTACAACATTACATAGATTTATCAGCCTATTATATTAAGAGTTTTATTTCCTTTTGTCATCAAATAGTGTCCATTACTTACGAAAAATAAATTGTAAATATAAAAGAAACAAAGTTGAAACATTGTGAAACCTGAATTTACCTCTCATCTCCCTCTGAATAGAATCTGGTTTAGATTAGAGAATGACTGATCTAATTACACATTTCAATTCATTCTTTCCATTAAATTGATATTTGGCGAATGTACAGACGTTCATTTATTATAACTGATTAATCAGTTAATAAATAAATCTTAATCTTAACAATGATAACAATTACTCGTAAATTACTTAATATAAAATGTAGCAAATATATTTCATTAAAAAGTTATTTAAAATGTGTTCATTATATACAAAAAGTATTCATCATCTTTTGAGAAAATTAGCAATATTCTAGAGTTTTTATTCAATTTGTAGAGTTTTTCGAGGTGTGTTAGTGATTTTTCAGCTTTTCTTGTTGGCAACTACACTTGCTGTCATTGAGATAATCATCTGTCTGCATGTTCATAGACTATAGAATTATATGAATTTGTTTTGGACTACACCAAGAGAATTAAACATAGAAAAGTCGTAACAATGGTAAGATTTTTGACAATTTATGTATAGGTTCTAAATAAAAACTTAATTTGAATGCTTAAAGTGGGTTAATGTTTACTGATTCATCAATACGTTGTTTGTTCTTTGAGGTTACTTATAGCTAATAAGATAACACCAGCATTTTATGTAATGTAATGAATATATCTTATTCTGTTGATCCCATGTTGAGCAAGAGCACGAGGATATAGAACATGTCTAAAACTAAATAAAAAAAATACATAATTGGAATGAATTAAGTGCAACTTATAACAGTATTCCTACTTTCTTGAAATTGCCACGCAATTCACGGAGACACGAAAAATTAAGACATTTTTAAATACACTGTCTGTTATATGGATGAGTTTTTTGATTGGAGTACTTGTAATTAATGTACCATGTTATCAGATTTGGTCAATGTTTTCTAAATATAGTGGAGAGATACCTAGTTGGTTGGTTGATTGATTGATTGATTCTTATGGCAGATTATTGAGATTTCGTCTCATAATTCTGGCATCTCTATAAAGGAATGGCCAAGATTTTGCATTGCTGCTGCTGCGGATTGAGGTGAACTTTATCATCACTCAGTAGTAGTAATAGTAGTATTAGAGGGGATACTCAAGAGAGATATTTGATGTGGGATTAGGCAAGTTATATATTCTGAATTTCATTATATATGTAATTATATTTTGTAAACTTCAAACCAGTTATGCATTGTAATAAACATCTAATTCATTTCTTTCATAAAATTATCAAAATTATTGCTAGAAACTATTACAATGGTATCATCAGCAAACCGAACAGTAATTACTAATGTTTTAATGACAATAAGAGATCATTTATATAAACTAAAAAATGTAGTGGACTAATAATTGATCCTTGTGGAACTCCATATTCAATAATTCCCTACTTTGGAAAACTACACTGATTATTTGTCTGAACAACTTAATTGGACCATTTGTTTTATGTTGTCAAGATAAGAAATAAACCAGTTTAGACCTTCATTAGTTTTCTGTTGAAGTTTTATGGTTATCACAATTAAAAGATTTGTTGATTTTTTGTAGAAAATTCCACCAACATGAATTTTATTATATAATCTGACAGAATTACGTTTGTATTAAAAACTGTATTTTACAGGTACAGGAAGTAAGTGTTTATTCACTACACATTCTCTTCAAGCTGTGCTAAACAGATGCTTTTTAGTTTACATTGCTGTGGTGGATCAGCAAACATTGCATGAAATTCTGTTCTGTGTTATCAGTAAAATTAAATTTTCCATGCTTTTACTGCCAGTTTTATGAAACATAATTTGCTTTTATTAATTGGTAGGTTTCTTCATTAGACATATTTTTCTGTTATCATTTGGTTGATTTCTTCATTAGAAGAAAATTATTTATTCTGTTATAACATTTTTCTTTGTTTGGTGCCAGATGCTTTTTAGTCTCTTTTTGCTGTGATGAATGGGCATATGTTGTTTGAAATTACTTTCTGTATTGTCAATGTATCAGTAAAATTAAAAATGTTAAATCTTTACAGCCTGTTTTATGAAAAATATTTTACTTTTTTTTTTAATAAATATTATGTTTATTGAAGCTTTGACTGCATATGTCTTCTCGCAATATCTGTAGATTGGATGTGAATTCTGTAGGTTTAAGCCTGTAGTAATGAATGGAATGAAATGAGTTAATGATGGTGCAAATGGGCTCAGAGTTTTGGCACCTTAAAGCTATCTGGCATTCACCTTCTCAGGGTAAGGGGGGAAAAAAAAAAATCTGAAAAAAAGCTTACTCAGACAGCTTGCCCTGACTGGGAATCAAATCCTGAACCTCCGGATTAGTAGTGGCAAATGCTCCACTAGATCACGGAGGCATTCTTTTACTTTTATAATTATTAGTTCCCTTCATTAGAAGAAAATTATTTATTCTATTATAATGTGTTTCTTTCTTTAATGAAAAAATTAATTTATTTTTCTGTGTTCAACATAAACATTACTTTAATCTTATTAATAACAAATGAACAATTTATCCATATATTTAATTTTAATTAAAAATATTAACATTATTTATATACATCAAAGAACTAAATTATTTCTTGATACTTGAAAGTCTGAGTTTCTTGTTAAAGAATATTTGGCTCCTAAGTGAACAACTCACATATAATGTTGATACAAGAGGGATTTACAAATTAACAGAGGTCAAAAAATAGTTCTTCAGATAAGGTCTTAAAAGCTCCAATCAAGTTTTGTTTTGAGTGCTGTTAGGCAAGAATATAAGTTGTAGTTGCAATGGTTCTGCTGTTTCATTAACATTAAAAAAAGAAATAAGTTGCTGAAAAGGAAATGTTCATTGTCCATGAACTTATATTTGAAAGTCTTCATAAAGCAATTGAATTATATTTTTATACTAGTTGTGCATAGGACCTTAAGGTATTTCTAAAGATTGCAAAGATGGGAAATGAAACAAATTATCATTTTGGAAATAATATTGTCAGATTGAATTTTAAGTATGAAAGCTTTTACGGAAGCAATCATGTAAACAAAGAGTTTGTCATTTCCTACTGATCCTGGCCAGGACTGATGGATTTTTTCAGGCATAAAAATCCTAAGTATGGCTTCCTTCAGAAGGGAAGTGAAGCTGTGAGTCCTGTGTCATACATTTATGGCATGAAAAAAGAGGCCTCTGAGCAAAATTTGTTGGCAGTTTCGCACCCTGATTTGAATGGGATGCTGATGACCTGAGATGTTAAAGAGCATTCGTAAATAAATCAAAAAAAGACAAAAAAAAATCTACAGCTCAAGATTCAGTGTGCCAAGATGAGTTGATAGATCATAATAAATTGCCAAATCACATATCCATTATGGCTGATTTTTCTGTGCAATTTCTATCTCTTGCAAAAAATGATATATTATTTTCATATTCAATGATTTAAAATAAATGAATGTAATGGATAATAATATAAAGGAGGAATGCATATGAGAAGCAAATTGTCTCAGATGGATACATTTTCCTTTAGCTAAATTGAATTTAGTAGCAACTTTAAGCACAACCTGAAAAATATATCTATAGTGGAATTAGTATCATGGTAGGGAACTGGATCCTGAAGCTCTTCCAAAACATGGAAGTTCTAGTTCACTCACTTTACAAATATGGCAAGTTGTGCATGCTGTATCTGTACATTCACTCAGAGCTAATGAAAAGAAGAGTAATTGTTATAGCTTTTTTTATTAATTTATCATTTCTGTAACTGTATAAGTGACTATTCAATATTGTACAAAAGAATGGGCTTCATATAAATGGGTAACTGAGGAAAAATCTCCTTAGCAGCCATTACCAAGCATTCTGTTGTAAATTCTGCCATCAGAAAAACATAAATTTTATCTATCTAAAGCCCTGAAAACTCACTGTTTGTATGTAAAGTTTGAATATTGGATTTGTTATATTTATTCTTTAGTTCATTAATTTGTCATACTTTATCCAGCCCTAGAAAACAAATCAATAGAAGTAATAATGAAATACTTGCTTTAATTTTATAAAATAGCATCCATTCTTCTAATGGCTACATATAACCTTTGAATAACCTGCCCCTATGTTTTTTTCATTTATGCAACACGCTACATTATCTTGGGTCTATCTTTACTGTTCACTCTATACCTCACATATATACGCAGACAGAAGACGGCTTGAAAACTCAGTGAATAAGAATTACTCATGGTATAAATCCATTCCAAAAACATTATATTCTCACACCCCATTTCTTGAGAGGTTTTAATGTGAAATTGTATTAATTTTGTAGCTTTCCCAAATTTTAACCAGTAAAACCTGAAATGTTTTATTTTTTATCATTTTAATTGCTTTAAATGCCTGTTGTTACCACTGGAGTATTACAGGCAATGGGCACTGATGATACATGAAATGAAATGAGAAATTGGAAAAGAAATTTTAGAAAGAAAGCAATCCAGTCTTAAGTTTAGGTACCTCTCTGGTATATTTGCCAGTGATTAGGACTGAAGGAAGTTTGGACATAATTATTCCTGCCGTAATTGGTTTAGGGTGGTAAATATATTTTTACAGAAAGTTGAAACCAATATTTAACACTAGTGTTCATCTTGTTTACTTCTCATTTCACATAAGAATGCTGTAAGCTGAAATTACAAATAATGTTGAAAACTAAAGTGGGGTTCAACAATTAGTGTTGTTTGAAATTGACATTTAGTGACTGTAGGTGAAGAGTTCACCTTTGTACTCTTTGTTTACATTTACCTAATCAACATGAGGTAGAAACTGTTTGAGTGGTCTCATTGCTACAGTAAGGTTGTACTATTCATGAAGAGGCCGCTAAGCTTAATGTGGCTAAATCTGTTATTGATAGGGCAGGAAGAGCTTCAATGAAACATGTGCGTACTCAGGGAAATCAGGCCAGGGTCAAAAATGTGAAACATTGGCAAGAGAAGACCATCATGTACTTATTTTGTGCTCTTCAGCTGCACAGAGCTACTGCTCAGGACCAAAAAATGATCTGAGAGTGGCAACTGCTGCAAATATCAGTGCCAAACAATTAAGAAACAGACTTTGAGAAGTAGATTTGAGACCACAAAGACTTCATAATGCCGGAGTATTAATGCCAGCTCACAAGAGAATCCAACTAATATTTGCGCAGGAATACGGGAACTGGCGCAATGTGCTGTTTGTAGATGAATCTTGCTTTCATCTAATATAATGTGATGGACATCTGCATATGTATTGTTGCCTAGGTAAATGCTTTACAGGAACAGCAGTCCAGGAAAGGGACAGTTGATGGTGGGTCAGTCATTATGTGTAGTGGCGTCACTGTTGATGGCTGAACAGACCTTGTAGTGATAAGAAATTGACTTAATGCTACCAGATACATTGCTGAAATGATAATAGAGCTTATATGCCTATTGCAGTCGGAATGGGGCCCTGGTTTGTTTTGTAGCAAGACAATGCAGGAGTATATACAAGAGCCTCTATGACCAACCTACAGGAACTCCAAATTCAAACAGTGGACTGACCTGCTAGGAATCCTGACCTTAATGCCATTGAGCATTTATGGAATAAGCTGGAGGAACTAGTCTGAGACAGTCCTGTAACCCCTCAGACCCAACAACTTGCAAATGCCCTCATCAAAGAATGGAGGAACATCCCACAAGAGTAGGTATGTAAACTGATCAGGAACTTGCCTCAAAGATGTGAAGCAGTAATTCAGGCAAATGGAGGCCATACTAGATACCAGAGTGTTCTTTTATATGCAAAATAAATTAATTGAAGGAATTTGCACTTTAGTTTACATCATCATCTTTAATTTTGACTTACAGCATCATTGTGTAAAATGAGAATTAAACTAGATGTACACTGTTGTTAAATAAAAATGTAAACTTTCTGTAAAAAAATATTTACTACTTTAAACTCAATTACAGCATCAGAATATATGTTGGAACTTTTGCCTCTTTAATGGTTTTGAGCAGTGTATCATTTTTGAGAAGAGCATTGGCTATTATTTAAGTAAGCTGTTCATTTATGCATTATAAAGAGTATAATCCAAAGTTAGTTGATATAGTTTCCTAGGACTCGCCTTGACTACACGTGGAGTTGGATGATGATAATTATGATTATGATTATTATTGTTGTTTTAGGGTGGAAAACTGCTTAAGTCATAGCACCAGAAGTGAAGTTGGATGTGCCCATGTCATGTGTATTTCATTGCAAATAATGATATGTTCCAGGAAACCTTTAGCATTTTCATTCAGGAGAAAATGTGAAACTATCATTAGTTTAGTTAGCAGACAATAATTTGTCATATCATTAATTTTTTCTTGTACTCCTTTGCTAATTGTCTTAATTTTTTCTTGTATTCCTCTGCCAATTGTCTTAATTTTTTCTTGTATTCCTCTGCCAATTGTCTGGGGTTCTATCTTCCCCATATATTCTTCCATATTATAAATGGTCATGATTAATTGATTAGTGCTTTATATCATGCATTTCAACCAACCATCTACTAATGATAAATGGAGTGAACAGTATTGGAATCATGATATGCTCATGAAAAAGTATTGTCATTCTTTTGATCATTACCCTGATAGCATAGCCATAATTCTTATACCCATTGCTATTTTTTTTTTTATTTGTTTTATTTTTGGATGCTCTTTAACATCTCAGGTCATCACTTTCCCATTCAATTCAGGGCATGAAATGGCTGACAAATTTTGCTCAGAGGCCTCTTCTTTCAGGCTTGAGGTTCTTTTTCATGCCATAAAACCCATAGCTTTACTTCTCTTCCAAAGGAAGCATATTTAGGAATTTAATGCGTGAAAAAAATCCATCAACTGGCCAAGATTGAACCTGAGATCCCCATTACTGTATATGACATCTGCTGAAGCTCATGAAGTGTTTTAATTGTTGAAGTCCCTTTTGCCTACAAAATGGAAGTGGTAGAGCTGCTGCTATGGATTCTTCTCACAAAAATAAACTAGTTTAAATGGTAGTATCAAGAAAACTGAAAATATGAGATGGATGCTCCTACACACTGAAGTCACAAGCTTCATGTTTAATCAGAGTGATCCATTGAGTTTAATGATGGCCATTATTCAGGAATTACCTGATCTATAAAGATCTAATTTCTATTAACAAAAATAGATTATAATTACAGTGATTTCTGAAAATTATAATTTAGCTCTCTCATGATTATTTATATGCAAAAGATAAATAAAGATTTCAGGAGGTTGTAAGTGGACTAAGTGACTACTGATTACAGTTTCCAAATCTTGAAATTACCTATTTCATACACTCTTATTTTTGTTCTGTTTTATTGTCAGGATGAAGAACATAAACCTAAAGTGTGGCAGAGGCCTTGGACAACAGATGAAATGCGGCAACAGAGTGCAAATTGGAATTTGGCTGGAGATGCAGGTCTTTTACAGCATCTGCAGCAGTTTTCACAGGTAATGTTTACATAGTACATTTGAAAAGAATTTCCTTTGGAAGATGTAATTAAATATTAACAGTATGTAGAGCAACAATATTGAAAAAAGTAACTGGCAGTCACTTGTGAAACTCAGGATAGTTAAAAATAAATAGCATAACTTCAGATACTAATTCCTTATATGAAAAGAAAAAAATTCAACATCAATTTAGAACGGCTTGGTTTGTAAGATTTGGCTATGACACTTAGCACTCCACCATACCTTAAATAAAGTGTTCAGAATATACAGCTCTTACTTGAATACAGCTCTACTTCAATCATTATTCCATATCCTTGCTATTTTGCATATTGTCTAACAATAAATCACCATTGGATTGCAGAGAGTTTCCACATTATTCACAGGAGGTGAATATATAATTTATTTTAAATGACCCCGCAAATAGAAATCCAGTGGATTTATGTAAATTAATTTAATGTGGAGGCCAGGCAATTAGTCCACTTCTACCCATCCATAGATAAGGTAACCTTTCATTCAGATGGGTAGAGAATGCCAATGCTGTATTCTAGAAGTGCTTCTTGAGTAACATTAAGTGGCACGATGGCCAAGAAATCAGTCATGTTTTGCAAGAAGTATCTGTTAGGTAGGGTGACCACCTCCATAGGTAAAGAATGAGGGATAAGGGTGCCAAAAAAGGGAAGGGGATCATTTCAGGATTTTGAAGGACACAGCAAAGCATGAAATTGAGTATAATTCTATTACCTCTCTTTTCTTATAAATACAGAATTTACTTTATTAACTACACATATCTAATTATATATTTTTCAGTTAGAAAATGTTAACAAGATTATTTTATAACTTAGATCACAAAAGAAATAAAAATTAATATTTTAGTTGTAGACCTACTAACATGTTACATGTATTGTGTAAGATACTGATTTATTTTTTCGTAACAAGTTCCAAACTTCCAAAGACAAAACTCATTTTATTTGTAGGCCTACAGATTTATCTCTAGAAGCACATAATGAGTTTATATTTCATTATTTCTGTTTAAAGGAACACTTTTGTTGCTTCTTGTACATGACAAAATTTCCATATTGCACACAGTATTATAAAAATTTGTACATGCTATATTTAAGTTTGTTTTTACTTGAAGCTCTGTTTTTAATATGTTTATATAAACCCTGTTTGTAAGATCTGACCATAAGATTAGCCTCTGGTTGAGTGTGGTGGAACTGAAAATAAAAATTGGGTCAGCCTAGTTAGACTGCACTGATTTTGTATTTCTTCAGGAAGGGATTTTTAATTACCATCCATTTATTTAAACATGATACTGTATTACTTTTATTTTTCACAGCAGTGAGTATCCTTTATTAGTGACATATCTTCATACAGTTTCAGTATCTATTTTACCAGCAGTTTTCCAATTTAACTCCTGAACATTTTAAGAATAGAGCTGCAACTAATCTCTTTTTTCAATGACATAAAATAGTTATTTTAAACATTGTTAGTTTCTGAAAAATCAAACCTAGATGTCACATACTTTAATATTTTTCTTTTACCTCTATTTGAATCCTAATTCTATTGTCCGCATATCTTCTGTTGCCTAAAGATCAAGACAGGTAATAGTTTTGACTCAAGATCGCGGGTTCAGACCCGGCCAGGATCAATGGATTTTTTCGGGCGTAAAAATCCTAAGTATGGTTTCCTTCAGAAGGGAAGTGAAGCCATGGGTCCCATGTTGTACATTTACAGCATGAAAAAGAATCTCAAGCCTGAAAGAAGAGACCTCTGAGCAAAATTTGTCGGTCGTTTCATTCCCTGATTTGAATGGGATGCTGATGACCTGTGAAGTTAAAGAGTGTCTGTAAATAAATAAAAAAAATTTAAAATATATCTGATATTAACTGTTTCAACTGTTTTTTCAGGATTCCATTATAGAAAACACTTCAACAGCCAACAGATTATTTATTTTTAAGGACTACACAGTGACATGAAACATTTTTAGACAGTTATGAAAATAGAGCAACAATGTGTTCTAGATTCATCATCACCATTCTAAACATCTTGGAAAAAATGTATAGCTACAGGACAGTTCTCTCCAAGTAATACAAAGTAAAATTCCATGGCAGGAAAGCATTTTTGTGGTTTATCAATGGCTGGATAAATGCTTACCCATTTTATGGGCTCATGTCCCAGAATTTCTACATGTTTAATAATATTAAATATTTATCAAACACACTGTGTACAAGAAAATTTTATAATTACACATAGTTTTTGTCTGCTGTGCAAAATGCTAGGGAATGTGTCCTTGCATTGCAATTGAATAGGTGATACTGTTCATAATGTAGTCCACATAGGGTGCAGGAACACTGAAGTGATGCCTGATGAAGTCCTCTTGGTTGCAGATTCTGAAGTCAAAGCCATGTGTGGCCATTTTTATATATGTGTGTGTGTGTGTGTGTGTCTTAACAGGAAATTTAGTTCCTTTCATTCTTCTGTATTTATGATAAAAAGTCTTAATCTATTGCCTTTGCCTTTTCCTTCGTTTCACTTATGTGAGTTTCATATTCTGGTGTATGCATTACATTGTACTTTATTGCTACTTCCCTGATGAAGAAGTCTGTGGTGGCCAATTGATAAACAGTCTAGTTTTGTCATTCAGGATACTTGAAAAGGGCTCTAAATAGGTAAGCTACTTTCACTGACTTTGATCTTATTAGATTTGTGGGAGTGAGGTCGTTCCTAATTTTTGTGACTACATAGCAACCAGTCGTAACAATCTTGATGTGAAATAGGCTCAAGGCTGTGCAAAGTGATTTTTTGTCAATGTTCTTAATGTCGAATGTGGTTTTAACGGCTGCTGTGCTTCACGAAAATTTTCCGTGTGACTTGAAGTGTTAATCCCAGGTACTTATAAGAATTTTACCAAATCTAATTGAACATTTCTACAATGGAAGTCATCTGTCTTGGGGATGCTTCCTCCTTTTCTGAATTTCATGACTTTTGTTTTGTTAATATTTATATCTATCTCACATTTTGCTTTTTGAGAGAAGAATCTTGTCATCTGCATAGAGAAACATTGTGATTTCCTCTGACGCTACTTCTTTGATTACATCATGGGTCAGTAAGTTGAATAGCATTGGGCTGAAGGGGTCTCCTTGGAGAACCCTATTTGTTTTGACTATGGGCTTAGATTGACTTACTCTGTCAGTAACTGGTATGCTCATAATTATTTATAGGAGAGGGTTTCTTTATCCTAGAATGGCTGAGAGTTTTCTCATCAGGGTGTTTGGATTTACACCATTAGAGGCATTAGTGAAGTAAATGAAGGCAGAGAATAGATATCCTCCTATTATGCTAGTTGCATCCCATATGGTGGCAAGTACAAGAGATAATCCTTCTTCCTCTAGAGTTTCAAAAATAACTAGGGCTTTCCTATCAGGCTTTTCTTAGAGGAATGTTTTTGCCAATTCGTTGCAGCACCTGTAACATGATTGTGTTTTGGTTGTAGTGGGTTTTATGGACATACCAATAACTGCTAACTGTTTAAATATGATGACTACAGTGTTTCCTTCAGTATGTTTATTGATTACTTGTCTGAGGGAAGTTTGTAAAAGCATGATACTGCTCCTGAGGGTCTCCCCTCCTGTCCAACTTCTGCTAATGAATGAACAGAATAATAACCATTAATGTCCTGGTTCCAGGAGAAAAGTATCAGTGAATATTAATGAGTCTTGATCTACTAAAGATATCTTCTGGGCTTTCATAAGGGATCTTAATTCTTCTACATTCCAAAGGAGCAGTTTCAGCTCAGTATTGACAAAACATCACACCTTCAGGCAGAAGTCAGGGCTGAATATACTTTCCTGATACTTGAAGGATACTGTGACTTTGAAGGCTTTATTAGTACCTCTAGTGTTTAGCACTTCTCATTCAGTGACCTTATTAATGCTGTTCTCATTAAGGTATTGAATAATATCTTCTGCTTTGGTTTCGTGTCTTAATCTACCAACATAAATCCATATTATACAACTAAGTAAGTATTAGGTGACACTGCAGTTCAGTACCAATTTTTATTCTTCAGAATATATTTCAAGAGCATTTGCTCTCATCCTCAGCTGGGGACCAACTAACACTGGCAGGTGACGGTGTGGCCTCTGGTTGTTCCAATAAGTACTGGAACAGAGGTCCATTGGGGGGATGTCAAAGTTCATAACCCAGTGCTTATTTTTGCACTGAGGATGAGAACGAATGCTCTTGAAACATTTTCTGAAGAATAAAAATGGTAGTGAAGTGCAGTGTCACCTAATACCAACTTAGTTGTATAATTTAACTAACTTCACTGTTCCTAACTTCTTTTAAGACATAAATCCATATGTTCCTTTCTGCTGTTTTCAACTTACCCACTATTGCTGTGCCTCTTTAGCAGGTTCAATCCTGACCAGAGCCAATGGATTTTTTGGGTGTAAAAATCCTAAGTACTGCTTCCTTTGGAAGCGAAGTAAAGTCATGGGTTCCATGTCATAAATTTATAGCACAAAAAAGACCCTCAAGCCTGAAATAAGAGGCCTCTGAGCAAAATTTGCCAGTCGTTTCACACCTTGAATTGAATGGGACACTGATGACCTGAGATGTTGAAGAGCATCTATAAATAAAACAGATCAGCTGTAAAAGTCTAACAGAAGATGTATAACACCTTTGTTGCTATCAAAATACCTAATAACAACAGGAACCATTTTAGTTCGTGATTAGAGGCATCACTTGCTAAAGAATAAAACATATATCTATCAATTAATCTTTAATATGTTCTAAATAATTACCATTGTTTTTGTTCTTTCCAAAAAGTTTTGAGTCACAATTATAAAAGCAGTATGGCATATTGTGGAGAACATTATAATGTGCTTTTGTCAATTTGCAAACAATTACTTTAATCATGTTGTATGCTCATTTCAGAATTAGGACAAAAAATTAAATTATTGTCTTGTTTTTTACTGCTGTGCTACCATCCTTTTTGTGTTCTTTCCCATGTTTAGTAATGTCACTGAACCGCTAATGACCAATGCTAAATGTATTACTACATATTATAAATGTGGCTTTGTACTGGTTACTTGTACATAATTCCACAAATTTTGCTTTCTTTTCCCACTTATATATTAAACATTTATTAGTTTTAGAGGTATTTCCTGATTTTGTCCTCTTGTCTTTATTGAAAATGTACCTGAATCATCATAATCACTTTCTGGTTATATAACTATGTTCATAAAATTACAATATGCACACAACAACCAATACACATCTTATCTTTTAACAAAAAGCAGAAGTGGAAGAAATGCAGAACTAAAATTTGTGAACACTAATTTTTCAGCATGAATTCAGATGGTAAATATTATAACCTAGCACATATGACATCTTGACTTCATCTAAAGTAAAACACTAAAAATCATGTCAAAACATTAAAACACTCTTGAAGTTTTACAATTAAACTTATTAAAAGTAATTTTTAGGACATTTTTCTTGAGACTAATTGCTCACATTATCAACCAATCGATGACTGATGAGTCAATTTAGGTAGAGTATGTATGCGACTGTGCTTGCTCTGGGGGTCTATTAATGAACTTGTACAATATATTATCTGCCTCGGATATATCAAAATTCATAAGTTTGTGTTCATATTTCTTTATGTAGATTTTTTCCCATATTGTTTATTACTAAGAGCAGTTCAACATCCAAAAATTAAGTTTTGAGTAAATATACACTTCTCAAAACATAAAGTAGCCTTGTTATGTTATTCAAAGAGATGAACATGTGTAAAGATGTCCCAATATCTCTACTGCTAACTGGAAATATCCTTCTTTCCATAAAAGTTAGCATCACCATCACCACTCATTTATGTGTCATTTGTAAAAGACACCTGGAGGCTTCAAACTTTGGTAGTGTTCCAGGTCCCAGTAGACAGTGAGGGCAGCAGTTGCCATCAAAAGAAGCCACTCATGCTGTTACATTTGTTCAAGAATTCATTTGCTGTTACAAGAATGGTTGGAGTTTTCAAGATATCATTAGATACTGTGGAGATGTCTGCAAGAGCATGGAAGTATTGCCAGATATCCTGAAAAGGTCAAAATGCCACTTCCTTTGCCTACAAGTGTTACAGAACTGCCGTACCACTGCAGAAGGACTGCAGACAGACCTGCAACATGTCTCAGGGATAAGAATTAGTGGCCAAATTGTCAGAAACAAATTAAGAGATGCTGTTTAAAAGCTCAGTAATTGGCTAAAATTCCATAATTGACAAGATATTGTGCAATGCAAGTGCAGATTGCCGGAGACCAGGCAATTAGAGTCCTGTATTATTCTAACGAGTCCCATTTCTCCTTAAATGATTCAGATGTCTATAAGCATATCTGGAGAAGACAAGAAAAAAGATTACATCTCAGAATAATTCAGTTTGCTGTTGCTTTTGGATGATCTTGGCAGGCATAAATTTGCATACAAACACTAATCTTGTTCAAAATGGATCTCTACTGCAAGACAGTATATTCTTGAATTCATAGTACCACATGCTATACTTCAGGGGAGGAAAATTAGAAAGAATGCACTATTTAGTTTACTAATAGGAATGAAGTTATAATTATAGTATTGTATTTAAATCATAGAATTATCCACTTGTAGGTTAGTAAATACTCAACCACCAATATGTTAAAATAATTAAATAAAACTTTATTTTTAGAAATTTAGGCATTATTAGACTTAAAAATTATATTATAGAAATCTGATTATTTATCTTTTGATTTTTAGAGACATTTCTTTTAATTAACACTGATATTATATGAGTAAAAAGTGAGCTTTTTTAAATTGGTATTGATACTACAACAAACCAAACAATATTTTATGCAGTTTTTACAAAGTATAAAAAGGTGTGGGGGGAGCGATATATGTGATATTGTGATAAATTTGAGAGGGAAGGACTGGCTTGGATGCAAAGAGGAGCACTGTTATTAAGGGGTCTAAGAGGAGAAAATGGGGCAGGGTGTGTTATGTTTAGAGAGCCTGAAGGAATATTTCATTGTTTATTAGAGATGAAGGGGTAAAAAAGAAGAGAGAGGATGTATGGGAAGCAAGGGATAAATTACAGAAAGTAGGTGTAGCATGTAAGAATGTTGACTGATGTGGGGACAAAGAAAAATAAAATAATAGGGAAATATTTAGGAAAAGTGAGGGAGAAATGGATTAGAATGGTTAAGAAGGATGAGAGAACTGGGATATGATTGATAAAGTAGTGCTAACAAGGGAAATACAAGAAGTGGTGAGTTTCATTATGCAGATAACCTGGGTGTTGTGTGTAATGAGGCCTCATATAGATGGATGTTAGATTTATTAATAGTACAATGTAGTATGTACAAACAGTTTTAAGCATTTTGGTTAATATTACTTTTAATAGTATTACAGTATTTAGATATTTTGTGTGTTTGTTTAGGTGTAATTGAGTAACTTAGAAATATGGGAGTTATTAGATTAGAAATTGGAGTTAATTGGTTAAATTAATGGTTTGTGTATAAATTATTTATAGCATTGGATCAGAGCCTAGTCCTCTGGATATTCCAGTAGGTAGCTGCTGATGAACCAGGGACTAGGGAGCTGAGCTAATCAAATTGGAATATTTGGATTGAAGTATTTTGAATTAAAATCTTGTAATACAAACAAAAGTGAGAAACATGATAGCTAAATACACCAACTGCCTCCCAAGTTCATTTCCCTTCCCCCCATTCTTGGGAACATGGCAAACATGGGAATAAGTAAATTAAATATCTATGCAATAAACAATTAATTACTAGACAGTTAAAAATTAAAATATGTCTGTATCGCAACTAAATTTTATAGTTAAGTGCTAAAAGTAATCTTCAAATTATTTAGACACACCTAACTACTCTGAAAAATATTTGGTAACACAACTTGGCTTCTGTTATTTCATTGATCAGTTTTCTGACCTCTAATGGTAGTGAATTGTAGACTTTATATATTATATTTATTCATATATTAGTTACAATTACTAGACTTTATATATTACATTTTCCAACAAACTTACATTGAGATCTGTGGAACAATTATAGTTGAGGAGCAATTTCTGAATACTATTATGTACTTGAACACTTGAAACATTGCTTTGCTTATGGTGCATACTTCCATGTAGACATCTAATTTATTGGAGTTATATATCAATATAATAATGAGGCAAGCATTTAAATAATAAATAATCACTGAATGCTGATTATACAGTCCAACATAATACCAAATTATATAAAAATGTAATTTGTAATGTATTTATCAGAACATTACATATGCCCCTAAATTTGCTTCATGTTCTTCACATCAGTGAAACATTTTCAAAATGTTTGTCCTAATTATTTCACAAAAGTTTCTATTTTCTAACTGAGCACATTTTCCTCTTCCCTGGGAATGTGTTCTGTCATTGTGAAAATTGCACTTTTCTATCTCTGCAATTGTAAGCAACATTGAATAGTAAATAGCAAGTGAGGACTGTCCTTTGAGTCACTTCTCTCTAAAATGCTGCTCATTTGCACTCTGACAAACTTAGCTAATGATTTGTCATTGCAGCATGGCTATACTGCTTGGTGTGGAACATTTATTATGTAAAGTAATGACAGCTTTTTGCTGTGTATCAAAGGGAGAACTGTTATGAAAGATACTATTACATTTTTTACTTTTGCATGTTTTTTTTAAAATATGTTATATGTATTTTTCCTTTAGGCTCTTTATATTCTAATAATAAATTATCTATTTTAGAATCTGCTTGCAAAGACTCATTCTTGTGAAAAGGCACTGGATTCTGTAAAGGAGCAGCTTTCTGCAACAACACTAGAAGTACATAATGTGACAAATCAGTTCTTATCTCTGGCAAATACTCAGTTTGTTGAAAACCGAGTATATGATGATGAAAAGGAAACACCTCCAGAAGAAAGAAAAGATGAAGAGGTAAATGAGGAAAACAGAAAATAATTTTAGGGTTTCTTTATACCTGTTTAGTTTCTGATGCCTTATGGGTTCTCTTAAAGTGAATGCAATTTTTTTAAATATTTATTGGAATACATTTTTTACACATTTTCTTGCACGTGCTTTCCATATTTTCAGAAAGAAATTTTATAGCCAAATGAGTTCTCTGCAGAAGCATTTGACTAAATATTATATATTTGATAGTAACTGTAATAGTTGTGGTGCTTTTTAGCAGTCATTAACAGATTGTATCAGGCACATACAGATCAGAGAGTTAAATCTTTATCCAGCAATTAGTATCTTAAAGCTAAGTATGCATATGTAAAATTTGCACAAACTGAGAAGTTAGTGTCAAAATGCCATTTGTGTTTAACCTGCTTAGAAATAACCAGTTCTAAATGTAATTTTTGAAAGAAACTTTAGGTAAATGAATGCATGTATAACCTTTTGCTTACTTTAGTTGGTCAGAGTTGGCACTAGCTACAGCATTCCATATGCTGTTAGTTTGTGCATTGAAATTGAATAACTGTGTTTATTCTTGTATAGGATGATGCCATGGCTGAGTAGACTGTTTGCATTCAACTGAGGTGCCCCAGATTCAATCCCAGTGGCCATAAGTGACAAATGAAGTAGTGTTTGGATAGATTTTCTTGGGTACTCCAGTTTTCTCTGTCACTCACTCTGCTGTTGCTCCATCTCTCATGCCTATCTTCACCATCATTCAGTATAATGTCCACCAATTCTTAGGGCACACATTTACAAATGGATGATGCTACTGCCCACTGGCAGTATGTAGAGCTCTGTCTGGCTGGCAATTGGATTGGCATTAGTACTTACTCGCTCATTCTTCACTGAACAAATAGAGTAGACTAATGGCAATATCAAAGCTACAAGTTTATTAAATGTGGTATGTACCCAAATGTAGTATATAGACAAAAATTCTGTTGAAAGCTTTAGGGTTGTGCTGTACAACCGGTTGTCAGAATTATTATATTATATATGAAGTTTCATCCTTTGAAATATGATATAAGGGAGGGAGCTTGCAGTTATTAAAATATTTGTTTATTAATCATTCAAACTGGTATCTGCATAATATTTTTTTAAAAGCCTCTTCTGCATTTAGAAAAATTTGACTGCCTTAGGAGAAAATTTCCAAAAGTAAATATCATTACTGATCAGTCTCTATAGTTATATCTTCTGCACTTGGATGGAACATACGTTTGCATTGCAAAATTATAAGAACAACTGATGAAACTCGTCTGTGTAGAGAAAGAATGAAATTAAGTATATGTGAAATTAATAGATCAAATAATATTACCTTTGTTGTAGGGCTAGTTACAAACATATCCATTCATTGCACACAGGTCAGAAGACAGGAAATAGTCCTGTTGCAAAATGATGAGATCAGGTTGAATACTTCATGACCTTCATATTCAAATGCTTTTCTGCAGCTGCAGGATTAGCAGCCTTGTGTCTGTTGTGTTTGTAAAGAGTACATAAGTAAGTATGGGTCAAAGGCAGTGATGTCCAGCTTCAAATGAAGTTAGGTTAAAGCCTAAAAAGAAGAAGAATTTTCATCTCAGTAAGAAGACTTGGCAGGTTACCATGCATAATAAATAACTTCCAAAAGCTAGGAAATAATTATGGAACAAAAAAGTGACCTGGAAGATTTAAATACCTCATGCCTCAACAAAAGAGGTCATTGATCAGAAAATTCAGTGCTGTTGGATCATTATGGGACAACTTGCTTGTGATTCCACCGTCAATGTTCACAAATTGACATTGTCCTACTCAGACAAACAAACAAATTAAAATGCAAGAAAAAGAAGCAGCAACCCCAACTGATGGTTCACCATAAACAGAGACGAGTTGACTGGACTAAGAAACACATTATCTGGAAGGAAGAAAGTAAGCATATAATATTTAATGATGAAAAGAAATGCAACTTGGACGGTGCTGATGGTGGAGCATACTACTGGCATGACCTCTGAAATGAAGAGGAAGTGTTTGCAAAGAGGCAGCAGGGAGGAAAGCTTCTGATCATCTGGGGTGAATTTAGGCATGTAGGGAAAGCACATCTTGCATTTCCTGCAGGTTGTGTGAAAGCCATACACTATATGATACTGCTTGAAGAGCACCTCTGTTACAGAGAAGATTGGAACATAGAACTGGATATTTCAGAAGTACAACGATGATCCACACTGCCAGATTCACTAGCTAGTGGTTTTACTGCAAAAAGTGTTAGTGTCATGGAATGACCCACCAATTCCACATACCCAAACCCTATGGGAAATGCTTTGCAGATCAGTTTATCATGATGGCAAGCAATATGCCAGTGTGCAGGAATTAAAGACTCCTATTATAATCTGCTTGGAATGAAATTGAACTGTCTGTGTTACAGAAACTGGAGAAGGTATGGCAGATCATATGATTTAATATGTTCTGAAAAATTTATAAAATATTAATGACAAGTAGTGTTGTCATTTTGCAATAAACTGTTTTTTTTTTTTTTGTATTTGGCAGTCTCTGAAAGAAATGCATTTGTTTCATTCATATAATTTCATTGATGTACTCATGCAAATCATAATTATGTGACTGAGGGTGAAACTTAATAAACATTTTTATTAATATTTAGTAGGAATTTTTCTTTTAACCAGCATTGTAAGCTTATTAGCTTCATTTGTCTGAATTTGAAGGAATGATCTCAATACTAAAAGCCAAATGTTTATCATCAGCATTATGCTTCATCAGTGGCAGTGAAAGGATCTTTTCTCAGATTCAAGCCAGCAGAGTGGTTAGCTGATACAAAAAGTAGAGTAGTAATTTTAGAAAATAGTAATGCTAGGGACATCCAAAGACTCCAGGCAAAACTGAGTATCAGTAGCATATTCAAACCCAATACTGGCATTAGCAATGTGTTGGGGAACCTTAAGAAGTTGTCAAAGAATCTCTTTAAAGAACATAATGTAGTAATTTGGGGGGGTAGTAGGAAACTATTTGGATAAAAATATCAATTATTCAATTGAAGCAGATATGACTCACATTGCAAAAACTATTAGCCAAATTAATGTGAATTTTGTGAATCTCTTCTGAAGGCATGATAAAACAGTGGATTAATGAGAGGATTAGAGTGCTTATTGGGGGCTGGAAAAATTTCTTTCTTGAGAATAAACACCTCAAATTAAACTTGTTGACCTGCAATCTATTGAGAGGTATGACTTGCATCTGAATGCTCAAGGCAAGGGTATATGCATTACATGTATATTCGTTTGATGCTCTGGTAATATTCCTGTAATCACGTTTTCACAACCTGTAGATTTTTCTCCATTTTTAGGCTAAAAGAACAATTATAAAAGGACAAAGGCTATTAAAATAAGAGAATTCCTTGAACTGAATTCAAACATTGCATAAAGATAAGCACCATTAATGATAATCTTTAATGAGTTCAACTATTTAAACACACTTGTTTTGGCTTCACTATCTGGAGATTTATGCAAGATATGTTTTGTGGACCCTGGACTGTTGAATGATTGGTTAAAGTTGTACTGGTATCTGATCCATTAAACAACTATTCATGCCATTTGGTCTAAAGAATGACATTGTCAGACAATCCTTAACTTCATTCTGTAGCAGATTCCAATTTCTGATAAAATAGAGAGTATGATGAAGAAGTGCAAGATAGTCATAGTCTGTAGCACAGTATCTTCTTCTTTGAATTGGGTATTTATTTCCCAGTTCCAAAACTTCAGTAAGTTACATGTTTTGATCAGCCCATCTCTTTCTTGGCCTTCCTATAGGTCATCTTCCAAGTGAAGTGTACTGTAGTGCTGTTTTTGGTGAACAATCCTCTGTCATTCTGTCAACATGTTCTTCTCCATTTAGATCCGTTATTTTTTATTCAGCTATTACATTGACCATTCCAAACTGTGCTCTTATATATTCATTTTATGGGCAGCCTCATATTGTCATTCCCAAAAGTGAATAAATCTTATTTTTGCTGCTCCTAGTTGTCTTTCTTCATTTCTTTTTAAAATCTGGCAATCATTTCCACACAGGAGTATGCTAAGTGTATTATAAAGTTTTAAAGGGCATTTGATTCATATGTTTTCTAAAATTTCTTTTTAAAATTCCATTCTGTTTATTTGCCAAGTGACTTGTCAACTCAGTCATAGTCTTTTTGATAATCTATGAAAAAAATATGTTGAATAATTTTATTCTTCTCACTTTGAAATTATTGGTTTTAAAATAAATAGTATCTGTTCTATAGCATTCTTTGTAGAGCCCATAATGTTCTTCTTCCAAATTTTGTTCCACAACTTTACTCAATTTTTGCTTTAAGATGTTTGCATATAATTTTGAAGCTGTACACAGGAGTATGATTCTCTATTTTTCTCATAGTTATCTTTGGAACTCTTTTATAAGAGTTTATTATTACTGCAGTTTTTGTCACCTGGTACAGATTTGTTTGCTTTATATTATTAACTAAAAAGAAGACATTTTCACAATTTTCACGTTTTCATCATATTTTAATAATTCCCATTTTGCTGTGTCTTCATTTTTTTCTGTTCTTTTCTTTTATCAATTCCTCTTCCATTTCTTCCAATGTGATGCTTTCATGTGATTGATTCCTCTGTGGCTCAGTGTTATTATTCATTTCCTTATTTAATACATTTTTATAGTATTGAATCCAGTATTCCTCAGGGATTGAAATGAGTTTCATCCTCTCTCATGCACCAAACTTCTGTGACCTTGTTATCTCTCTTTCTATTTGTATAACAAGTTTATTTCAACTTGCTTTTTTGCCTGGTAAGTCATTCTTCTGACTATAGCTCTATTTCTTTTGTAACTATTTTATCGTCATCTTTTCAGGTTGCAAGATATCATCTAAATGACTCCTTTTTTGAGTTAACTACTTCTTTTAGTTTGTCATTATAGCATTTAAGTCTGCTCTTATTTCTTTTGTACTGTTTGCCTAATACCTCATTAGCCACTTTAAGAATGTTATTCTTAATCTCCATCAAATCTTCATTTATGCCTATCTTTCCTTCATCACATGAGTTCAATCAAAAGTGAATAGCAATCTAATACTTTTCATCTCCCAAAATGCAATTTTAAATTTTGAATCTCATTAGTCTCTTTGCAATAATTTGTGTTTTAAATATCTAGGAGGTAAGCTGATTTTGCTTTCTACCAAAATGTTATCACCATCTCTTTCTGAACCTCTGAATACTCTGGTGTCTAAGACATTTTCTAATTTTGAGTTGATTATGATGTAATTAATTATTGGCATTTTACTTCTCTCTGTTCTATTTAATTTTATGTATTTCTCTGTGGCAAAATATAATAAGTAAAGTATTCTTATCTGACCTGGTTTCCAAATTATTGATGTATGGATTGCTTTTGAAAATGGGAAGCTAAGTAAAAGTATATTGTTTAACTTCAAGGAAAAAAGAATTGAATGGTTTGTGATTGAAAATAAAATAGAATCATTTGTGATTATTCTTTCTTATATAATATAATCAAAACAAAATAAAAAACAATATATAAGCTGATTTTTTGCACTAGATCAAAATTGGATGATATAAAAGTTGTTCTCTATTTCCTAAAACAAAGAACCCAGCTGATAATATCTGCTGTGCACTTTGAACAGAGTACCTTTTAAAACTTTATTCCTAAGAACTAGATCCCATGGATAGTTATAAATCACAAGGCATGGCACTTACACATTGTTTCTGCTTTATTATTGTATTCAATGGAGCAACAATATTAAGAAATAACATGTTTTTACGTGCAAATTAATTTGATTTGTCCTAGTCATGTAACAACCAAACTGTATTATAGACATAAAGAAGTCAGTATATTAGGCGACACCATATATCACTAGCTGATTATTCATCAGAACATGTTTCAAGAGTTGTAAGCTTAACAGAATTAGAAACAGTGAAGTTTATTGATAATGCACATAAAGAGGTTGGTATTAGCTGTCACTGTACTTCACTAGCTGAATAATTTATTAGATCATGTTCTATCTTCAACTGGGAACTGACGAACCCAGTAAGTGATGATGAGAAACAGGAAGTCCTTTGGTCAGATGTCAAAATTCATAAAAAGATGCCTTTTTCTTTAAAATGAAAATCTTTCCCCCTATTTCTAATTCCGTGGGATTGTTGGTAGCTTTTAACAGTTTTGTTTCTTTTGTGATGTCATGATTGTAAGTCCAAATATGATCTGCATCTGCCAAAATATATCTTACGTTCTAAAATGTTCTTTCATCCTTGTCTCCAAATTTTTTATTGTTCTGCATATATGTATCTGATCCCAGTCAAACAATCTTATCTAATATATTCATGCCTTTTTGTTGGATGGAATAACATCCTTTATTCCCAATGTTAAATATCTTAAATCTTTTGAAATGTCTGATCTTCTTATTCTATTATTGAAGAGTTGAATCCATTGTTCAGGGCAGTATTGATAGTGTATTTATTGTGTTATGTAATCTTTCGTGTTAAGTGGGATGTTTACTAATCTATGAGCAAGGTTGTTTATAATGGAATGTTGGTGTAATTTAGGGTTGAAACTATTATTATTTATGTCATGTGTATGTAAGGGTTTCCTATATATACCAAACGAAATTATGTTGTTTCTTCTGTAGATTTTAAGGTCCAAAAACAGTAAACATCCTTCCTCTTTAATTTCCATAGAGGACTTAATGCTATGGTCTTGCAGATTTAGTGATTTTAAGACATCCTCTGTTTGTTTTTTTTTTTGTTACTATTACAAACACTTGCCTGTGGTGCCTCTGAGCAAAAACGGGCATTAAACACTATTCATTCATACAAACATCCATCCACATAATGAAACTATGTTTTAAAGATAAACAGAAATGCCTTGGTAATGTGTGCTTCTACTGTATTCATGAATAAATTTGCCAAAATGAAGGGAGAGGGTTACCCATAGCCAAGCCAGAGTTTTGTTGTAAATTTTTTGATTGAACATGAGGAAATTTTGGTCTATATTCAATTTTGCAAGATTGGTGTAATCCTCAATTCTGTCTGCTGATATGTTCATACTTTTAAGCCATTTCTGTAGTTTAAGGAGCAGTCTTTGTTTTAGATTGCTAGTGAACAAAGATGCAACATCAAAGGAGACAAGGAAATCATCCAATCAAATCACTGCATTATTCATTTCTTCCACCAATTTATAGGAATTGGTGATGCTTCTGCTTTCAAATTGTTCCAAAGTTTCAAATTTATTTACCAATCATTTAGCCAAATTGTAGGTCAGTGAATTTATACTATTAATAATTGGGCACATGCTTTTCTTGGTTTGTATATTTTAGGAAGACCATAAATCCTAGGAAGCATAGGGTTAAACCATTTATCATTATCTGACAAGTTTTTTATCTGCCCAAGGGAGGAGTTATAACTTTTGACACACTCATTCAAGGAATCATGCCTTATTATTGAATATTCTATACTAGCCAGTAGGCTCTTCATTCGTTCAATATAGTCGTCGTGATCCAGAATAACTAACTTGTTCAATTTATCTGCTTTTATGTACAAAACTTGTTTGTTGTTGTGAAATCTAAGTATGTGTTTATTGAGTTGCTGATGATGACAGTTATTACTATATTGCTTTATTTTATTTAACAATGGTTTTTGATGTCCCATTTTTTGATTTGTCCAAACTCTGAGTAGCAATCCCTAAATCTTCTATGTAATCTTCCACTTTGTTGGAGAAGCCAAGGCATATTTTTAAATCCTTATTCTGCCAGGACCATCCCCTCTGATTGAGGTTTTTTCCAGGTATTTCTCAATGCTCATCAATGACAAATGCCAGGAAGGTACCTTATACTGAGGCCTAGAATAGAATGCTTCCCTTCTTTTACTTTCCACATATCATTTCATATCATGTTTCACCAATGCCCACTGCCTATGATGCATCTATAGTAAATGTGGGAATTAAAAAAAGCTGAATCCTAAGAACTTTTATTGTTAAAGCTTTCTTGCAGAAATATTTGATATAAGATGTGAAATTTTTGTGCAAGTGTTCAATAGGAATGTATAAAATGTAAAGAAAATATATTGAGTGCAATAATTCTCAACTATTAAGGCATATGAACATTTTCTGTTTGTAGTATGTAGATTGAAAAATTAGGATATACATATTAGATTAGAAACTATGTTAGTAATAAATTATGCATGGGGATGGTTATGAAATAAAGTGAAATTCAAAGCATAAACTTTGTAGTACTTTTGCTTCCACATTATTTTATATAACTAGAATTGTTTAAGGCAGGAATTTGCTGCAGATTTGTAATAATTGCTTTCCTGCTTTGGAAATAGGAAAATTTAAATTGTTCACATAACCTAAGTTCTTGATTTGGGTCATATTGGCTATGCTTAGTAATTTTGATGCACTAGTAAATAGCTCAACAGAATTAAATCTGTCGTCTAACACTCTTCATGCTTCACTAACCTTAAAAATATTCGGTACTGTTTTTAAGGTTAGTGAAGCATGAACAGTGTTAGACGACAGATTTAATTCATGTGAGCTTCACTGTGTTAGTTCCTTATGAAAAAAATTTTTTAAAGTTTTTACAATTTTTAAAAAATTTTAATAAGCTCAACAGAAATTTGTAAAGTTAGTTTAGAGATTTTAGTATGCTCTTTTTGACTTCATTTATTGACCTTGCAATTATTCCGGATAAAAATTATAAAAATGAAGTTGATTGACATGTTGTGCAGAGCATTTCAAAAGAAAAACAAGAGGCAGAGACACTGGCTTGTGTTCATGAGGCTTTAACCCTGGGCATGCATGTGCTGGATTCAATGTTTGATGCTGTGGAGGTACCAGGAAGTGACAGTGATGAGGATGGAAGGTAACTACTCTACTGACAGAGAAATAAATAATTTAGATGTTTCTATAAAATATACTTCTTAAATTTTTGCATTATTTGTACTAATCTCTGTGTATGTGATTTTTTGTGTTAAATGTTGCATGCTAATTGTCACAATTCTTTGAAATGAATGGAATAATTTAATTATAATGGAAATGAACCTGACATTAATTGCTTTTCAGTTAAAAAAAAAAAAAAAGGTTTAAACAAATGTAACACACCCTGTCCAGGTAACTTGGCAGATGCACTTGCATCTAGTGGCAGTGTCCTATACCTGGTTTATGAGAGTTCTTCCATTTGCCATTAAATGGTATTAGTTTAGTCCATTTGAATGCGTGCAATGAGAAATCAGCAGATTACAATATGCTTAATGATAGTGAAGATGGAGATGGATTTTTGGTGTAGATGAAGCAATGGCAGAATAATTGGCAGGGGAAACCAGAGACCTTGTAGAAAACCTGCCCATAAACTGCTTCATCCACCACAACTCCCATTTTTGGCCACTGGGATT
Organism: Metallyticus violacea; assembly: GCA_030762175.1. Taxonomy (NCBI): domain Eukaryota; kingdom Metazoa; phylum Arthropoda; class Insecta; order Mantodea; family Metallyticidae; genus Metallyticus; species Metallyticus violacea. The sequence goes on along the minus strand of CM060839.1, from coordinate 75,113,368 downwards.
AAACCCAGGTTATCTTGATGGAAAGTGAGCAATCTATTTGGCCTCAGTGCTACCTGCATATCCATGTATGCCTATTCTTTTCTTTCTTTTTGTGAGGTTTTTAAGTTTTTATTTTAAGAGCAAATCTCTCAAAAGAAGAATATAGTATATGCCTAGATTACGTATTTCAAACTTATTTCTAATATATGAGGGTTGCAAAACAAGTTAAAAACAATATATTTATAAATAGCAAACTATTTATTCTATAACCTGGAGACTTTTACATTCCTTCAATTTAACCGCATGCTAAATTATCCAGCATCTTTCCAAATCTCTGGAAGAAACCATTTTTGTTGATGTCTAAGAAGGAGCACCTTATTGCATTGTGTGGCTTGTTAAATGCTGTCCATCACTTTCAACCAGTGATTAAATCAAATCAATGTACTTTGCTTTGAGAACAGGATGACCTGCATGTGATGATCACATCCATGTCAAAAGGCTGACACTCATTGGGTCATGTAGGGTTCCCAACTTTAAGTTAGTCAATTCTAGATACTTTACATACACCTCAAGAAACAAAAGGTACAATGGAAAATTCATAACTCATGGCAACTAATATTTTTCTTGTGAACAAGGACAACATAAGAAGTTTAAGACATACAATTGAAAGTGTATGGAATCTACTTTCGAATGAAGCCACCAAATGGTGTATATCAGAAGAGCTGCATGTCTCAGCGTGCCCCAAATTTCAGTTGATGAACAACAATGATCAGAAATTGAGTCATGAAGAGTGAACAACGTGCATATGTAAAAATTGCATTTCTTTGCAGGAATGCAGAGAATGCCACACAGAGCTATGGGAAGCACTGTGCGTATGTGCCCTACCTTATTGAACAGTGGTGAGGTGGATTTCTTCCTGAAATCTTGCCATGATACAACATATTTCATAGTGAGTCCACATCTGTAACCTCATTGGGGCATACCCTAAAATGGCTTGGGCCAGATAGGTGGAGGCCCCTGGAGTTTGTATTTGTTTTTAGCATATCAATAAATTTCAATTTCATATAACCTCATTTGATGTGGCACCCATTTTGCGCACATTTTCTCCATGATCAGTCCTCCCATAAAAAGTGGTGTACTGTTTTTCCCAGAATTCCTGTTTGCTCTATTAATTCCACAAGTATCCAGGGCCTATCATCGCTTAAGCACTGTTCCATCTCATCACCCTTACATCCTTGTTTGCAGACATTGGATGCCCACTGTGCAGAAGATCTGCAATGGACATTCTGCCCCATTTGAAAGGCTTCTGTTCACCTCACGACTGTTTGATAGGGCAGAGCAGTGCACTCAGTGCTTCACAAAGCTGTGTGGCATTCTCAATGCTGTTTTTACACACAAACACACGTGTGGGCATGCATGCATTCACTCTTTGTGACCTCTGTTGCTCACCAACTGAACTTTGGGGCATGCTGAGACATGCAGCTGTGCTGATGTACAGCATCTGGTGGCTTTCATACACTTTCCAAAGTATATTTCATACACTTGCAATTGTACATCTTAGATTTTTCTTGTTGTTCATGAGAAAAATGTTAGTTGCACGAGTATGACTTATTCCCCATATTTAGAGATGTCACTGTTAACACTGTTTTTATCAGTAAACATGAACCATTAATAATAAAATGTGAACATTTTATACCAAATGCACATCACTTTTGGAGAGATACAAGCACTGATTTTTCTATCTGATTGTACTTGATGTTTCTCCAGTGTTCTTTGATCCTAATTCCAATGCTGCTTTTTTTTTTGTTGCCAATATACACTTTGTTGCATTCCATGCAGTTGATTCTATAGATTCCTGGTTTTTTCTTATAGGGATTATGTAATAATTACTGAAGTTGAGCACATTATTTAGGCTGAATGTTTTCACTGGGAACAAAGTAATACACCACTCTCTTGAGTATTCTTTTGGAATTTTTTAATACTATTGAACAAATTTGTTCATATTTGAGCATATGCATACATTCAATTTCCAACAAGAATCCAAATCAACTCCAAAACATCTATTGATAATGTTTTCATATCTAAAAAGGAGCATCATGAAATTCAATCCCTAATTAATGGAACTTTCTTGAAAATTCTTTATGAATGAATGAATTAATTATTAATGATGATAGTTACTGAAAATTAATTATTGTGTTCCTAATTGCAGACTACTGAGCTCTATAACCAGCTGTGGAATAATTAACAATTACAATATAAAGCTTTAATGACAATCGTAGGAAGAAATATACAAGATCAACAATGTAAATAATAAGTTTTAACTCCTCTTTAAATACTTTCATAAGGGTCCACAACTCAAGTTTTCCATTTCATATAAAGAAAATTATAATATCTGTAGAAATGACTACAGGAAAAGCAACTCTACTAGATGTAGACAGCACTATAAAACTTACTGCAAAATTGGAAAAAATGTTATAAATACAGCTAAAAATCTTTGCTATGAAAGACAAATAAAGTTCTCACATAACAAAACACAAATATCAGACCATCTGGAATATTATAAACTGGTAAATACACTCAAAAGATGAAATAAAAGAAATTGCAGTAAATCAAATTATCATTAAATATCTGCAACAAATAGCAACTGTATTTAATAAATATTTAATTCAGTTAGCAGGAATTTACTGATAAAGAAACAACACGAATGATCCAGTTTCACACCTAAATGAAATATGATTAGAAAATATTGTACTTACGAAGCTGTTGAGAATGGATTGGCAATCTAACCTCAACTCATGTATTCACATTTCTTACACTGTAAGTGCAACTGAAGTAAATAAAGTACATTATACAATTCTTCAAAAGCAAGAATTCATCAAGATATCGTGAAATTAACTACAAAAATACTGAAAATGTGTGCTGATATTATTAGCATAGGGACATTTCTGGACAGGTTAAAGTACTCTGTTGTTAAACCATTATATAAGATAGGAAAAAAATCACTTATGTTAAACTACAGACCAGTATCATTACTAACCGCTTTCTCCAAAGTATTTGAAACAACTATTCAAAAGCATATATCATCTAGATAAAAAATAATATTTTAGAACCGTCTCTGTGGTCTGTTGGTAGCATTTGCAGCTATTAATCTGAAGGATCTGGGTGCAATTCCCAGTCAGGTAAGTTGTCTGGGTAAGGTTTTTTTCAGAGTTTTTCCTTATCCTGAACGAGCTAAATGCCAGATAACTTTAGGTGCCAAGGACTATGAGCTCATTTGCTCCATCATTAATTAATTTCATTTAATTCCATTCATAACTGCAGACTTACACCTATATTCATGTGTAGCCTACAGACATTGCAAGAAGATTAATGCAGTCAAAATAACAAATTCACATTTAAAAAAATTAGCAAGGGAACAGTTTGTATTTAGGAAAAATATGTCAACCAGTAATGCCACTTTTAAATTAACTAATGAAGTTCTCAAATCCAAACCCTTGATAATAAATGTAATATACTAGGAATATTCTGTGATCTATCAAAAGCTTTGAACTGTATAAACCATAACATCTCTTATTAAAATTATCTTATTATGGCATTAAGGGCAAAGATTATCATTACTTTTCAAACAGAAGGTAAAATGCTGCAATAAATTTTCAGTTAATTACAATACATTGTTGGAATGGTCAGTAGTAAAGCATAGTATTCCTAAAGGTTCAATTTTGGTTCCATTTTTATTTTACTGTATATCAGTGATCTCATCTCAGTAATAAACAAACATGTTTATCCAATTATTTTTGCAGATGATATTAGTATTCTCATCCAAGAACACAAAATCAGTCTCCTTACAGGCTTATCCATTGATATTTTCAGACACTAAATAACTGGTTTGACAGTAACAAAATCCATATAAACTTTTGAAAAAACTAAATACATTAATTTTCACACAAAAAATAAAAATGTTGCAGACCTAAATATAGAATATGAAGGCATTAAGATCATCAAATTTAGTAACATAAAATTTCTTGGTCTTATTATTGATCATAATGTGAATTGGAAAGACCATATTGATTACATGTTATCCAAACTAAGCTCAGCATGTTTTGCAATCAGATCATTAATTCATTTTATAAATAAGAGCATCCTGAAAGCAGTATTACACTTACTTTCATTCTTTAATGACATATAGGGAATTCATTAAATACTAAAAAAATATTTTTTATACAAAAAAGAGTAATAAGAACAATGACTGAGGAAAATGATTAACTCATTGTAAACCGCTATTTAGAACATATGGAATTTTACCAGGGCTTGTGAGAACATTCTAATTGTACTTTTATTTACAGCAAACAACTCAAAAGTTTTAATATAAATTTAAATAGTTTGGGATTTTCACAGTGAAATATAGTATCATATAACAAATTAATAAACTTTGAGTGACTTCCTCATAAATAATTTGTTATATGAAACTCAAAAAGTGTTCATAAAAAGGTCAGATATACACATTAAAGAAACCGGACACAGGTAGGACATATTCAGTTCCAGTAGCAAGTTGCAGGTCCTCCAAAAACAAGTTTATTACAGTTGATTTAATTTGATTTATTTTCAGACACTCTTTAACATCTCAGGTCATAAGCGTCCCATTCTAATCAGGGTCTGAAACGGCTCACAAATTTTGCTCAGAGGCCTCTTCTTTCAGGCTTTGAGGTTCTTTTTCGTTCTGTAAATGTACGACACGGGACCCATGGCTTTACTTCCCTTTGGAAGGAAGCCATACTTAGGATTTTTACACCCAAAGAAATCCATCGATCCTGGCTGGGTTTGAACCCGCAATCTTGGGTTTAGAAGGCAAGTATGGTTACCACTACACCACCAGGACTGGCCTTTATTACAGTGATAGAGTATTACTTAATTTGCTTCCATCGTCTATAAAGAAACTGCATATTAATAAAAATAAATTTAGATTACCATTAAAAAGATACCTAATCACATAAACCTTCTATACCAAGGAGGACTTCATGCAGTGAAAATATAAGCATACTAAATTTTTCTCCAGTGAATTAATTCTCTTTTATCAGTAGACTGCAGGTAAATACTTTAAGTTATCATTTTGTAAATATTCTATATGTTCAGTTTCAGTTACCATTAATATGTTTTTTTTTTTCCTAAGATGGCATTTTAATGTAAGCTGTGTAAAAAATGACCACCTCTGACAAAATCTACACTAGAGGAAAAATTTGTGAATATGAAGAAAGTGACCATTTCATCAAATGTACATAATATAGTAATTTCTGATGAAATCTTCATCCTAGATTTAGACTAACTCTTATAGAGTTGACTCAACTCATTATAGGATCCACAGATTGAAGTGATATGATAGGCATTTAAGATCTGTAATGCTGCAGTAATATTGTGCAGAATCTTGCTCCACAAATCTGTTTTTGTATTACATTGTCTTAATTAAGAGAAAATGATGTCTGTAACCTTTCAAAGCACTGCAATGTGGCTACTTTTAAATAAGTCTTTTTTTTAACTTTATTGTGAAAAATTCCAGAAGTCACTTCAGAATATTGTTTGCAGTATTGGGCTACTATATACATATATATTTATATGCAGTAGTCATGATATAGACAAATTTACAGATGGAGTGTAAATAATTTTTGCAGTATTGGAGGACGAGTGGTATTAAAACCCCATGATCCTTATAGAAATCGTCCTTTGCCCTATCTCATTGGGTCACGAGAATTCATGGAAGATGATAAAATAGGACTTGATACCCTAAGTGACACAGAAGAGATGTGTTCGAACAAAAATCAACTGCAATCAAGTGAGAGTGAAAGTGAAAGTAGTACTGGACAACTGGGAATGGCTAAAAAACGAGCTCGAGTAAGTACATAGTATTGATTGACAGTAGATTTAATAGAAATTACTTATGGATAATGCCAAATTTTTATTCTTTGCACAGTTTAGGTATTTTTAATGGTTTATATTTAATTTTGGATTTTTTTTGTTTTCATATCTAGATAAGCAGTGTTTATGGTAGCTGTAAGAATTTTAGTATATTTTTGCCTGGTTTCAAAAGGTATTGTAGTGCATATATTTTTGTAATTTTAATACTTGTTTATGCCAAATACACTAAGTAATAAAAATGCTCAAATTTTTTACTATTCTGTACAGACTAAAATAAATACATTTATCTATTTATCCGTATTAGTTTGCTATTAATTCACTAATGATTATCCATATTAGTTTGCTATTAATTCACTAATGATTGAACCAAGTTTTAACATTCAATAATGTTTGCTGCCTGTAAAAGTAGCTTTATGACCAGTGCCTACAATAATGTTATAATTATAGTTGAATTCAGGACAAATTTTTAACATAATGTCGCTTTTTTTTTAAAATTAAATTTAATGCAGTTTATTGTAAAAATTAAAGCAGAAAGCATATACACAATAAAAAATCGCTGGAGTGAGCAGATGCTCGTATGTGCATATAATGCAATTGAAGTTTTTATTGAGAAATGATAGTTCCCAAAAAATATTTATTAGATCAATATTCAAAAACTATAAATTACTTATATCATAAAATATGAAAGCCATCAACCAGGAAAATGCTGTTATAGTACATAAATTAATGAAACTAAAGCTATGTAATGTATCTAATTTTATTCTTAAATGTCTCAAGTTTTATCTAGTTAGCTCTGGGCCGTTTATGATTACATGGTCATAGAACTTAGGTCCATAATCCTCCATATTTAAAAATTTGGTTCATTTAATAAACTACATTCATTGCATCTGACAATCATGGGAATCAGCATTAAAGAAGCTATAATTTTTATGAAAAAATATCAATAATTTTTGTTTGAAAAAATATCAATATTTTTTGTTTGAAAATTTGTTGAATTTTTAAAACATTGAATTATGTAAAGATAAATTTATACCTTTGGATAATCGAAAGGTGTAAACTGATTTTAATATTTGCTTTTGTTATAGGAAAATGAATTAAGATTATTAATCTTCCTAATGCCACTCCATGCAATGAATCCATATTGAATAACTGATTGAACTAGAACTAAATGACTTAAGTGTTGTGGCAGTATTATGAGAGGGTTGCATCGACATCCACGACTACCACCACAATATACAATCGCAGTTTATTATTATAGCTGGATTTTTCAGATTGACACTTCTGGGGTGAAAGGAGTGTGAATTTAAGTATATCAAAATCACACTGGATAGTAATCTGTGTTTATTAATGTCTTGTCATTAACACACAATCATACACTTTTTGATGAAATGAACTCGGAGAATATTATTGGAAGTAGACTGAATATGAGACAGACATGACGGAATTGATGTTCCACAAATGTGCTTCAGTGGCAATGTTCCTATTTTGGTTGTTAATACCGACAATATTCTGCTTGATTTTATTCAATCTCTTTTTATTACTAATAGATCTTTAACAAGACTTATTTTATTTTTTTTCGGGTATAAATCATATGATATATTCCTATACGGATACTAATTCACACTCGTAACTCACAGTATTCATGACTGGTAATTTGTAACTTCTTCTCACAAAATATAAATTGCAACTTCTCCTTGTGTAATATTAAATTTAACTTCTCTTTTTGGAGTTCGAACGACTTCTTCTCAGGGAATATAAAGCACGTCCTCTCCCCACAAAATACAAAACACAACTAACTAAATATTTTGAGATATAAGGCATTCCTTATTACAATGGATTGTAATAATACTATTCTTTATAATGAATTATTTTCAACATAAATATAACTAAACAAATAAAATTCGTTAATTTCTATTGAGTCTCAACAAAGCTGTCTGTCTTGTGTTTCATTCTTGGTACATGTTATTAATGTTGTTACATTTGCCATTGGTTGGTTTTCATAATATTACAGTTTTCTTTATTTGTAATTAATCTATTCACATTCTTGACTTTGTGTGTGTTCCTTTTGATCCACTACATTTATATTATTGAGTATTGTCATAAAAGCCAACTAACTAACATTAAGACGTACATTGTAATAGCCCTTATCTAATACATGAAATCTATACAAATGAGCTTACTAGATTTATATGATTTAAAACATATTAGTTATCAATGAATATTTATTTGAATTGAACACTATAGCCTTTATCTAACATAAAAACATATACAAATGAACTTATTAAATTTATATAACTAAACAACTGCTACCAATGAGTCTTGGGGCCTTAAATGGGATATTTTTCTCTTCAGTGTATGATGTCAGTAGGGAGATAAGCTCAAGGAGTTGCAAATTTATGTATTAATTTTCATAATCTATTACATATAAAGGCAAAGTGTTTGTTCAATTTAAAATCTTGGTGTATCCCTAACTGTATTACAGCTGTATATAAATTTAAGGTGAGGCAAATACATTTATTAAGAATTGGACTACAATTGTGAAAAATGATCTTTTTGTGAATTTATCTAGACTTGAGACAGTTAAAGAGAAAAGGAATAAAACAGTTTTTGAAATATTAGGGACAACAAATTTTTATCAAGCCATTTTTTAATTATATTTATATCTCCATTTACATTTCTATTAGTATCATTCCAGTTGACACCACTAAATGTTATTGCCTGTCATCTGTAAATGACAAATATTTTTTCCATTGTCTAATTCTTTAAAACTGGAGATCACATTCTTAAAGCATAATATTTTTCCCTCTCCCTTCTTTCTTAAAGTCCTGCATTTATATGCAGCTACTATGTCCTCACTGCCTCAGCCAAGGCTGGCTCTCCTCCCCACTCACAGTCACCTGCCTGCCTGTCATTGAACTTCTGTGCAGTCATCAGTCTACATTTGCTTGCAAAGATGGCAAGACAACTAACTTTAGAGAAACGTGTAAATGTTATTATAAATGTGAATCAACTCGGGCATTTATTCTGAAGTATGCTGGGCTATTGCCTCCTTCCAGGACTGCAATTCACAATCTCGTAAATAATTCTGATACTACTGGTTCATTGCAAAAAAGAAACATGCGAAGATGTACAGTTTTAACAGAAGGCAAATTAGATGAAATTGGCACACATTTTGAACATTTGCCAACAAAATTACTATCAGAATTAGCACAAGGAGTTATAATTTCAAAGTCTTCTGCATTTACAGCCGAAAATTGTTAAATCTCATACCTTACAAATGTAAACATATTAAATTATCTATAACAAGGTGATTCTGTAGCACGTGTGCATTATTGTGAATGGTTTCTTTCATCAGTGACTGGCTGTTTAATCAATCCACAGCTTGTGTTCTTTTCAGGCAAGGCAATGTTCCATCAAAATTGTAGTGTGAACACTCACAATACTTGATATTGGTGTTCTGAAAATCCAAATTATATACAAGAAACTCCTCATTTATGAAATGAAAATTGGTCTGATTTTTTAGAGCAGCAGCTGATGGAGAGAAGTGCAGAAATGACATTCTGACTTCATTTTTTAATCAACTGGTAGATGAGAAATTATATGAGTGGTTTTAACAAAATTCCGCTGCTGTTCATACAGCAAGGGAGTCCATGGGTAAAATTATGCAAGTGTTTGAAGATAGCCGAACAGATGAAAGTGATGATGACCAAAGACCAGGACAAAATGGATTGGAAACAAAATTTGGAATATGGAAAACAAAAGGAATAACATATAAATTAGAAGAACTCACAAAAGAATTAGGTTGACATAAAATAGATATCCTGTATGCATCAGAAACCAAGAAGAAAAGACTCAATGGAAATAGGAGAATATGATCACTTCTATTCTGAGGTGGACCAGTCAAAGAGAGCTGCAACAGGAGTTGCAATATTAACAAGAAAGAATCTCAGGAAAAGCATAATTTCATATATATATATCTAACAAAATAATTTGCTTAAGATTCAGAACAGGTAGATGTCATACAATTTTCAGCATGTACAGTATCCAAATGAGGTAATTATGAAGAAAAGACAAAGTTCTATGAAGAACTTAAGCAACATATGTGGGAATGTGTATTTTGCTCTGGTGACGTTATGATAAACTTGTAGTTTATGTTTTCATCTCCAGCAGTGTCATTTGTTGCAATCATTAACTTGGGCATATGTTTCATCTAATCCTCTCCTTCCAGTTTATTCTCCCATAGCTTATTACTGTTTGTGTGCTGTTCTGAGATGTATTGTGCTAGTGATTTGTATACTTTGCATTTGTGATGTTTTTCCAATCTCCATTCCTAGTTGTTGGTAGTTGGCAGCTGTTAAATATGTTTCTAACTTATATACAATGACTGTTTGTATGACAGGAGACTAGGGATTTTACTTTTTTCAGTATGTATAGGCACAGGTTGCAGCTTTGCTTGTAATTTTTTGATATTAATTCCATATAGGTATTTTCATTTTTACTCAACATCTGGTTTATTTCATGTCTTCACTTGGTAAAATATTTCATTATACCAGAATAACTATAGTTTGGATAAGAAAAAGCTGTAGTGTTGCCTACCCAAAATAGTTCAATATTTTAGGTATTGTTGCAGCTGGACATTGGTCATGTGTACATTTAAAATTGACCAGCTTTGCCCCTACACTGAACCTTAACTTGTGCATAGCACCACTATCATTGTATCAAACCAAATAATGTCGCTTTTTTTTTAAAATTAAATTTAATGCAGTTTATTGTAAAAATTAAAGCAGAAAGCATATACACAATAAAAAATCGCTGGAGTGAGCAGATGCTCGTATGTGCATATAATGCAATTGAAGTTTTTATTGAGAAATGATAGTTCCCAAAAAATATTTATTAGATCAATATTCAAAAACTATAAATTACTTATATCATAAAATATGAAAGCCATCAACCAGGAAAATGCTGTTATAGTACATAAATTAATGAAACTAAAGCTATGTAATGTATCTAATTTTATTCTTAAATGTCTCAAGTTTTATCTAGTTAGCTCTGGGCCGTTTATGATTACATGGTCATAGAACTTAGGTCCATAATCCTCCATATTTAAAAATTTGGTTCATTTAATAAACTACATTCATTGCATCTGACAATCATGGGAATCAGCATTAAAGAAGCTATAATTTTTATGAAAAAATATCAATAATTTTTGTTTGAAAAAATATCAATATTTTTTGTTTGAAAATTTGTTGAATTTTTAAAACATTGAATTATGTAAAGATAAATTTATACCTTTGGATAATCGAAAGGTGTAAACTGATTTTAATATTTGCTTTTGTTATAGGAAAATGAATTAAGATTATTAATCTTCCTAATGCCACTCCATGCAATGAATCCATATTGAATAACTGATTGAACTAGAACTAAATGACTTAAGTGTTGTGGCAGTATTATGAGAGGGTTGCATCGACATCCACGACTACCACCACAATATACAATCGCAGTTTATTATTATAGCTGGATTTTTCAGATTGACACTTCTGGGGTGAAAGGAGTGTGAATTTAAGTATATCAAAATCACACTGGATAGTAATCTGTGTTTATTAATGTCTTGTCATTAACACACAATCATACACTTTTTGATGAAATGAACTCGGAGAATATTATTGGAAGTAGACTGAATATGAGACAGACATGACGGAATTGATGTTCCACAAATGTGCTTCAGTGGCAATGTTCCTATTTTGGTTGTTAATACCGACAATATTCTGCTTGATTTTATTCAATCTCTTTTTATTACTAATAGATCTTTAACAAGACTTATTTTATTTTTTTTCGGGTATAAATCATATGATATATTCCTATACGGATACTAATTCACACTCGTAACTCACAGTATTCATGACTGGTAATTTGTAACTTCTTCTCACAAAATATAAATTGCAACTTCTCCTTGTGTAATATTAAATTTAACTTCTCTTTTTGGAGTTCGAACGACTTCTTCTCAGGGAATATAAAGCACGTCCTCTCCCCACAAAATACAAAACACAACTAACTAAATATTTTGAGATATAAGGCATTCCTTATTACAATGGATTGTAATAATACTATTCTTTATAATGAATTATTTTCAACATAAATATAACTAAACAAATAAAATTCGTTAATTTCTATTGAGTCTCAACAAAGCTGTCTGTCTTGTGTTTCATTCTTGGTACATGTTATTAATGTTGTTACATTTGCCATTGGTTGGTTTTCATAATATTACAGTTTTCTTTATTTGTAATTAATCTATTCACATTCTTGACTTTGTGTGTGTTCCTTTTGATCCACTACATTTATATTATTGAGTATTGTCATAAAAGCCAACTAACTAACATTAAGACGTACATTGTAATAGCCCTTATCTAATACATGAAATCTATACAAATGAGCTTACTAGATTTATATGATTTAAAACATATTAGTTATCAATGAATATTTATTTGAATTGAACACTATAGCCTTTATCTAACATAAAAACATATACAAATGAACTTATTAAATTTATATAACTAAACAACTGCTACCAATGAGTCTTGGGGCCTTAAATGGGATATTTTTCTCTTCAGTGTATGATGTCAGTAGGGAGATAAGCTCAAGGAGTTGCAAATTTATGTATTAATTTTCATAATCTATTACATATAAAGGCAAAGTGTTTGTTCAATTTAAAATCTTGGTGTATCCCTAACTGTATTACAGCTGTATATAAATTTAAGGTGAGGCAAATACATTTATTAAGAATTGGACTACAATTGTGAAAAATGATCTTTTTGTGAATTTATCTAGACTTGAGACAGTTAAAGAGAAAAGGAATAAAACAGTTTTTGAAATATTAGGGACAACAAATTTTTATCAAGCCATTTTTTAATTATATTTATATCTCCATTTACATTTCTATTAGTATCATTCCAGTTGACACCACTAAATGTTATTGCCTGTCATCTGTAAATGACAAATATTTTTTCCATTGTCTAATTCTTTAAAACTGGAGATCACATTCTTAAAGCATAATATTTTTCCCTCTCCCTTCTTTCTTAAAGTCCTGCATTTATATGCAGCTACTATGTCCTCACTGCCTCAGCCAAGGCTGGCTCTCCTCCCCACTCACAGTCACCTGCCTGCCTGTCATTGAACTTCTGTGCAGTCATCAGTCTACATTTGCTTGCAAAGATGGCAAGACAACTAACTTTAGAGAAACGTGTAAATGTTATTATAAATGTGAATCAACTCGGGCATTTATTCTGAAGTATGCTGGGCTATTGCCTCCTTCCAGGACTGCAATTCACAATCTCGTAAATAATTCTGATACTACTGGTTCATTGCAAAAAAGAAACATGCGAAGATGTACAGTTTTAACAGAAGGCAAATTAGATGAAATTGGCACACATTTTGAACATTTGCCAACAAAATTACTATCAGAATTAGCACAAGGAGTTATAATTTCAAAGTCTTCTGCATTTACAGCCGAAAATTGTTAAATCTCATACCTTACAAATGTAAACATATTAAATTATCTATAACAAGGTGATTCTGTAGCACGTGTGCATTATTGTGAATGGTTTCTTTCATCAGTGACTGGCTGTTTAATCAATCCACAGCTTGTGTTCTTTTCAGGCAAGGCAATGTTCCATCAAAATTGTAGTGTGAACACTCACAATACTTGATATTGGTGTTCTGAAAATCCAAATTATATACAAGAAACTCCTCATTTATGAAATGAAAATTGGTCTGATTTTTTAGAGCAGCAGCTGATGGAGAGAAGTGCAGAAATGACATTCTGACTTCATTTTTTAATCAACTGGTAGATGAGAAATTATATGAGTGGTTTTAACAAAATTCCGCTGCTGTTCATACAGCAAGGGAGTCCATGGGTAAAATTATGCAAGTGTTTGAAGATAGCCGAACAGATGAAAGTGATGATGACCAAAGACCAGGACAAAATGGATTGGAAACAAAATTTGGAATATGGAAAACAAAAGGAATAACATATAAATTAGAAGAACTCACAAAAGAATTAGGTTGACATAAAATAGATATCCTGTATGCATCAGAAACCAAGAAGAAAAGACTCAATGGAAATAGGAGAATATGATCACTTCTATTCTGAGGTGGACCAGTCAAAGAGAGCTGCAACAGGAGTTGCAATATTAACAAGAAAGAATCTCAGGAAAAGCATAATTTCATATATATATATCTAACAAAATAATTTGCTTAAGATTCAGAACAGGTAGATGTCATACAATTTTCAGCATGTACAGTATCCAAATGAGGTAATTATGAAGAAAAGACAAAGTTCTATGAAGAACTTAAGCAACATATGTGGGAATGTGTATTTTGCTCTGGTGACGTTATGATAAACTTGTAGTTTATGTTTTCATCTCCAGCAGTGTCATTTGTTGCAATCATTAACTTGGGCATATGTTTCATCTAATCCTCTCCTTCCAGTTTATTCTCCCATAGCTTATTACTGTTTGTGTGCTGTTCTGAGATGTATTGTGCTAGTGATTTGTATACTTTGCATTTGTGATGTTTTTCCAATCTCCATTCCTAGTTGTTGGTAGTTGGCAGCTGTTAAATATGTTTCTAACTTATATACAATGACTGTTTGTATGACAGGAGACTAGGGATTTTACTTTTTTCAGTATGTATAGGCACAGGTTGCAGCTTTGCTTGTAATTTTTTGATATTAATTCCATATAGGTATTTTCATTTTTACTCAACATCTGGTTTATTTCATGTCTTCACTTGGTAAAATATTTCATTATACCAGAATAACTATAGTTTGGATAAGAAAAAGCTGTAGTGTTGCCTACCCAAAATAGTTCAATATTTTAGGTATTGTTGCAGCTGGACATTGGTCATGTGTACATTTAAAATTGACCAGCTTTGCCCCTACACTGAACCTTAACTTGTGCATAGCACCACTATCATTGTATCAAACCATTATCAGCAATCAGAGCCAACCCTCCATATACACTAATTATGAAAAATATTAAACACTCTTACAGAATAATACAAGATATTCAGATATAATAAAAATTAAACATTGCATTTTGGAACATAAATTAAGCAATATTTTGAATAACTGCAAATCCTTTACATGCAACTATATTGAGGGTAAAGATAGGCAGATGACCTTATATTTAAAGTCATGTGATGAAGCTGATACAATTGATACAAGTTACAGAGGATGAGGTGAGAGGGTGATTTAAACTAAGTGATAGTTATGTATTATATTAATATAATTATTGATTAATATAACATAGCTATTAATATATAAGATTAAAACATGTTATGCATGTAAGACTAACTATATACAAAGTGTTCCACAATTCAACCACACAAATTGCAAGGTTTGTGGAGGGGTCCTAGATAAGCATTTTAAGATAGGGAACCTATGTATGATACCTTTTGTAAACTTTCAAAATTATGATGCTTTTTCAAAATTGAATATCCTAGCTGGTATGCCAATATAACATAAGTGTGTGTATTAGCATTTGATTTAGAATGTTTATTGATTAATATAACATAGCTATTAATATATAAGATTAAAACATGTTATGCATTTTAAGACTGTACTATATATAAAGTGTTGCAGAATTCAACCACACTAATTGCATATAACATAATGTGTGTATTAGCATTTGATTTAGAATGTTCATGTCTTGCCCACATAGCCAGAAAAATGTAGTGCTGATACACTGTAAGTTGAAAATTATTGACTCTACTACTTGGGTAAAACTGTTTGTTCTGTGAAGGTATGCATGCCATGGATAACAGTTCAGTAGTACTACAAAGTTAATTGCACAAGTGTGAAATACCTAGCATATTGCATCTGAGTGGTTAATGGCCTTTTTCTGCTCTGTGTATCAAATGCAATAGACTGTTTACAGTTGCTCCAAAATATGGCTAACACATTTTCATTTGCCAAGTTTGCTGATAAGCATTTAATTTATGGGGAAGCAAGAGAATATGTATCTGTAGCAGTACAAGGATAGATGTTTTGCTTTTTTTTTTGGAAGACATCCCTCAGCGTCAGATATAATTGCAGCACGATGGAGTTTCTCTCCATTTCAGCATGGAAGTATGAGATTATCTGAATGATGTGCTTCCTGGGCTGTGGATTGGAAGAGGTGGTACTGTAAATTGGGCATCACATTCACCAAACCTGAGTCCCCTAGATGACATTTTAAGAGCCTCGTGTACACCTCATCAGTTAACACTGATGGGCAGTTACTAGCTAAGGGTCTTGGGTGCTTGTGTTGAGATTTGCAATACTCCATATCTTTTTAAAAGGGTGTGAGGACCATTTCTTCATAAGTGCACTCTTTGCAGGGATGTTGCAGGGCAATCACATTGAACATTATCTCTGGTGACCTGTTTTATTTTTTGAACCTAAAATACCTATTTTTCTTAATCCTCCAATTATCTTTTATTTAGTTTTCACCTAGCGGTGAAAAGCTAGAATGCAGTTTAAATACTTTTTCTTAGGTATTTGGTTGTTTCATTCAGGTCATTTTTCCTTTACTCTGGAGAAAGCCATTTATTTTTCCTTTTAAGTGATTACTATGTCTACCATCATTGGCTAGAGTGGAGGAATCATCTTGTAAATTTTGAAATGTACCTGCACATACAATACTACATGTACATCACAGGTTAAGGTGATAAACACTTGGGTAAAGGCTTTACCCTTATAATTTTGAGTTACTTTGTTATTCATAGCCTTACAGTTAGACATTATAATTTATGTTATATAGTTTGTTAGAGCAAACAAGCAATTCTCAATAACAAAACAAATAAAATGGCAACTACAACACGAAAAGCAGTTTAAAAAAAAATATGCAGTTAAGGAGGTTTGAACCTCCTCCATTATTGATATTTTATGCTGATGCACCTAGTGTGCCTTTAACCACAGAGCTATTCAGGAACAGTAACTTAAGCAAGTGAGGCATCTGTCTTTTTCTCCACCTACATAGAGGTTTAATAAGTGACATGCTGACCATGCTTTCAATTTTCTCGTAATTTTGCTTTCACTTGTATAGCTCAATATTATATGCACACATCTTGCCTTTAGTTGTTTTGAAAGAACATATAATTGACTTATAAATATTGTACTTATGAAACTGCTGACAATGGAGTGGCAATATAACCTAACTTAGGTATTAATTTTTTACACTAAACTCCATTCACTTACATAAAAGAAAGACAAATTTCGAGAGAGTAAGTGAATGGAGTTTAGTGTAAAACATGAATACCTAAGTTTAGGTTATATAATTGACTTGTTTTCATACAGATGACATTACCTGCCACACTAGCTATCAATTTGGTGCAATTTGTAACCAACCATTAGTGTTTATAGTATAGAATAATGTATTGCACAAACATGTGTATTTTTGGCCTTGTTTGAAAGGCAATTCAGTAATGTTAAATTTAAGCATCATATTTTTCTGTCTTTTGGTTTATATCTGGTTATTAGCTACTTATTTAGTTCTATCTTTTAAATAGGGCTAATTTTAGTGTTAAACTTTTCTGCCCTGGGTCAATGATTTTTTGTGCATGTAAATTGTTCTATCATGTGAAATTAAGTGCATATTTTGATAAGTACATAATAATGACATAGTTAATCTTCTGTTCACTTTGATGATGTAGTTTTTCCTTTGACAGGGAAAGTAAAGGATTCATGTAACAAGCAAGATTAAGCTCTTTCCAAGACAGGGTATTTAATCAGACAAATTTGCAGACAAATTTGAGTTTGATTTGGCTCACAGCACTGTGAAGAAATGTGTTAAAAAAAATTCAGGTATTTGTGACACTGTCAGGAGTGGATATGCTTAAAAAATTACTTTGTATCGAAGAAAAGGGGTAGAAAATGATAGAAAACAAATGTGTTGACACATGTAAAGTTTCCAGGCATTTAAATATTTCTGATAAGTTTATGGAGAAGAAAAGGTTGTGTGCACATCCACTGTCTCTAGACATGTAAGAAGAGTTGAAAAATAAAACAGAACAATTAGCAAACAAACAGAAATATTAGTGTTAGGTTACATTTTTATAGGCACTTGATTGGTGAAGGTTATACTAATGATAATAAATGGGAAAATCTTACATAATCTCTTTTGAATAAATGAACCACAGGTTGAATTCTATCTCAAACCAAATTATCAAAATGAAAGAATAAAAATTCAATTACAATGAACATCTCTCCTTTCCAACATCCAAAAAACACCTTAAATCATAGTAGGAGGAAGAATTCCAAATTATGGAAAAGCTGTCCTCCTACTGTTTAATAGTAAAAACCAATGTGAATGGAAAATATTATCAAACCAGAATCCTCATTGAATATGGAACAACTGTATTATGAACAATAAATCTCATGCAGGATAGAGCTAAGGTTTACACAGCAAAGCCACTAAATAATAATTGATTCACTGTTTCAAGCAGTGTAAAAGGATTGAGCTCAGGAGCTTGCCAGGTATCAGTCCTGTAGAGTGTATCTGTCGAGCTTTTAAGACTATTTGGAAATTCAAAACCTACATATTGTCTGCCACTCATTCATCAGGTGCACAAGAGTGATTTTTCCAAACTCAAGAAGCTACACAATAGCTAACTGAAATTTTTCTGAGTAGAGAGAGAGAAGGACTTCACACTGATTGCAGACTAAAATGTGCAATGTTATTTTCAAAGTAAATAAGTGTGTGCGAAAAGCTGTACTTATTTTGTCTCAGAATATGTGAAAATAAATTTATCATGAACAGGGTCAGAAAATATTTGTGTGCCCTGTATATATGTACTAGATTAAGGAGAAAAGAAATTTGGCAATTTTACATACATTTCAATAAATGTAACATTTTTATGTGAACTGAGAGAGAATGCTCTTTTACTTAGATATGGCATAAAAATAGTTTGTTTTAACATTACAGCTATCCATCAGTGTTAGTGAGAATTCAGATACAGAAAGTGAAGAAAACAGAATGACAGTGGATCCTATTATGAGAAAGCAGCAGAAAATGTTCGAAGATGATCTGCATGGTGATACAGGTGACATTCCAATTCCATTCATTTAACATATTTATTTATAAACTTTGCTTTTAGTAATAACCTGTGTGTATTAAGTTTGAACTAAGGAAAACGTAAACGATAACTTGAATGGAGTTGTGTAAACTTTGTTTTTTAGTTCTTCATTAGCAAATACCTCTGTATGATGTATGAATTAAGGAAAATTACTTGATAACTAATTATAGATCAAAATTCATTTTATACACCTGCAGTAAACTATTGAATATAATTAATTATTTTAATTCTATATGCTATTTCTCTATACTGACCATCTCCATTTCATTTTCACCTTTCATATACTCTCCAACTTTGGATAGCTGTGTTTGATTTTCAAATATCTTTCTTACTATTTCTTTATTCTTAGATAACCATTTCTTGCTTATCAAACTTACTTTCATTTTATTCATTTGTTCCTTTGTACTAAAAAATAATATGTATATCATCTTTCTTCTCCCCGCTGATAGGACATCCCTCCTCCTCAAACCCTTTAATTCCCAAACATCTAATCAAAACCAAGTTATCCTTCCTGTTTCATTCTTCCTACAAATTATGGTATATTTTTCCTTATCCAGACCTTTTTTTATATCCTTATAGCATATCAATGAACTTTGCTTCTTAATCTGAGAGAATAAAATTTGCCTATCCGTATCTTCCAAGCTTATCTCATTTTCCTCCAAAGTCCCCTTGAATTCACCAATTTTTAACACAGAAATTTCCTAAACCACTCTTACACAGCAGCCCTCTTACTTGTCCTAACCAGGTATTAGCAAAAACCTGACTTTTCTTCTTGATATCGCAGACATATTTTGACAATATCAGTATCAAGTAGTTCATGAACCCAAAACAAATATATTAATATCCTTTCCCATTAACCCTCTCACACTTATCTTTCTTAAATATGCTAAAGCTCCAGCCTTTCCTAATCTCCATTCCTACCTTTGTTCCCAAGTACAAAAATTAACCTCAATTTCTCTATCTTATGTTAACAATATTTCATCTTCATGCAATTTTTTTTAATGTAATTTATTGGTTGCTCTTCTTAAACATCATATTTTAAGTAGTTTTCAATAGCGGGAATTTTCACATTTAAATAGTATATATAGCAATTTATTTTATAACGAAATTGCTCAAATTTCACTATATTTGTACCAATTACTTGGACATGTTTCCATGGCTGTTGCCTACCTCATAACATAATCCCACTGTACAGCAATTAAATGTAGGTTTTAACTCTTGTGATGTAGTCTCTCTGTTTCCCAACATCCCCAAAGAAAAACCAATAATTATCATAAAGAAATGACCAGCCTCAATAAATCTACCTGGAGAAGTAAAAAACAATATCTGGACCTCACCAAAATTGGATTAATCAAACCTACACAATTCATTGGCAATATCTATACACAAAAGTAAGGTCTAGCAATGAGAAACTCACTCTCACCATTTGTTGCAGCTATGTACATGAGTTTCTCTTAGAAACAAAATTAGTTCATGCTTTTTCACACACATTCAAATGCTGATACTTTTATATAGATGATGTCTTTGCAATAGTAATTGAAAAATAGAAATAGGATGCAATAAATGTACTTAATCTACAAGACCTCACTGTTAAATTCACAATAGAAGTAGAAAACAACAAGGTTCTTCCCTTCCTGGATATAAAGATTATAAAAAATGGCAATACACTGGAATTTTGTATATTCAGAAAAGATACTCATACAGATAGTTGCATAAAAAACAACAGCCACACTTCAAAACAACATAATCTCATAATAATCATCAACAACGTAAACTTGCAATAATGAACAGCCTCACATTTACATTAACAAACCTACCAATAAGAAGACAGAATACAAACTTGAGTACCAAAAAATCATAGATATAGCACAGAAAAATGGCTACACAATAGATCTGGTCAACAAGAAAATAAAATAATAATAAAAAAAATAAATAAAAAAAAAAGACATCCTACTACAAGGCTACAAATGAGATATTTGCAAGAAATTCACATTCCATCCATAGATACACCAAAAATTTCAGAAGATTTTTAATAATGCAAACATTATTTTGACTCCAGTAAACAAATGCGGTTTAAAAACCTCCTAAAACCAACACAAAAATATTCTGCAAGGAAAGCAATTCAACATTATCAAATCAGTTGCAAAGACTGCAATATGAAATACATAGGCAAAATAAAAAGAAATATTACCCTAAGGTTTAAGGAACACATGAGAAATATAAAAATATAAATATATGAAGAAATTGGTGATAGTATGCCATTTCTAGTAAAAAAAAAAACACAAATTCCAAAATGAATCAAAACCCTTAAAAGCTCTTCAAAAACTCATGGAATTGAAAATATAAGAAAATATATTTGTAAACAAAAACAAGGAAAATTTAGTTCATTTTGATCTTTCAAACCTCATCATTAATTTCATAAAATCCGTAGAACAATAATTTTTATGCCATGCTAGGAAGCTAACGGTGGAACCATGCTGATGATGAAGGCAACAGCCTTTGAAACATGTCCAGTAAATGGAAACAAAATTAGTGAAATTTGAGCGATTTCCTCATAAAAAACTGCTATACCATAGTTTTAGTTTTATCCTAATTCACCTGGTGTCCCCATTCTCCACTGTAGCTCTCAGTTTTGTCTATAGTCAACTTCAATCATTCACACATGCCACAAGATCGTCTTGGAATATGTACATTTTTAATTGCAGGTATATGAATATTTAATTTAATTAAATAATCCAAGATATCATATAAATAAATTAAACAAATACCAGGATCTTGCCTAAGACAGCTCTCTTGCCTTACTATATCAGTTACTTTTCCAATACCACATTTAGCACAAGATCTGTTTTATCATATAACTTCTGAAGTATTTTAATCATATCACACTTAAGCTTCTCTTATTTAATTTATACCAAAGCATTTCTCTAACCATCCTGTTGTAAGCTTTTTTCAAGTCAATAAATACTGTATTAAATATTTATTTACCAATGTTTTAATTATAAATATTTTATCTCTTGTCCTTTTTCCCTTCCTAAAACCAGCCATAAGAAGATATCCTTTTATTTTGTTCATCCCAATCTTGAACTCTCGATTATAATTCCTGTGAAAATATTTCATAAGTTGGATAGCAGAGAAATTCTCTATAATAGTCAAGGTTTTTCTCATTTCGCATACCCTTATATGTGGAGTGAATGATTGCTGTTGACCAATTTTCAGGAATTATCTTCTTTTCTTTAGTTATATTAATAAGCCTAGTTAAACATTTTAATCAAACCTCATTATCACACCAAATTTTAAAGAACTGTCAATTCCTACTTTATTCCTCTTGAATTTATGAACCAGATTATAGACTTCTTCACATGAAAATGGTCTATCCAACTGATTAATAATAGCATAATTTGTTGATTTCATCTGACAGATTTTCTTGCAAAATCTATAGAAAGAAATAAAACATAATGACATTCAAATTCTTCAGCAAATAAATCATTAACTGTAAAGTATTGTCATAAAATATGAAAACAAGTTCCATTGTCAGTTAAAATGTTGTATTTTAGCTTCCTAGTATGTGTAGTTTTTAGCAGGCTGTGTGCATAACATACAAGAACAATGTGAAAAGTATCCAGGCTATTTTGAGCTTGTTGCACAGGTATTATTTTGCAGGTATTGTTGCACAGGTCTGAAAAAGGTATTATTTGACTATGACAGTGTACCGGTGCATTCAAGCCATGTCGCTCAGGACAAGTTGACTGAATTACAATTTGAAATGCTTCCGCACCAACCCTATTCACGTGATCTTGCTCTCTTGGATTACCATCTCTTCCTGAAACTCAAAACTTTCCTGAATGGACACAAATTTAAGTCAAATGAAGAAGTCATATAGGAAGTAGACAAGTATTTGCAGGCCTGAAAGAAATCAACTTCTAAGAGGAAATCACAAGTCTGGAGAAATGTTGGAGCAAGTGCATTGAACTTCAAGGGGACTATGTCAAAAAATGAAATGCTTTGCAAGACTCAACCTGTACTTTTTAATATCAAACCACCCTGGCATATTCTGAAAATGTATGTTACAAGACGGAGTTCCTGAGCAGGTTTACAAAGCTGTTTTGATTGTCAGGGATTGCTATAAAAATCCAACACCCCTTTCCCCAATGTAAATTGATATGTACATTGTTGGAGTGATGCAAATTCATAAGCAGTAGCCTTCTTATAGTGTTATAGCCAAGCAGTTAGACCACTTGCCTTCCACTCAGGCAACCCTTAGGAACCATAAATGGAACTTGCAGTGAACAAAGGTGTCATGACCTCATCTCCAGGATCATACTCATTTTAACTATAACATGGATTGCTAAATTCTGATGTGTGATTGAAAAAAAAACACACCATTGCATTGTGCACCTCAAGTTGAAACCCCCAATTGGCAGAGGGTTGGCAATAGCAGTGACAGCAACAATAACAATAATAATAAATTACATGTTTCAGAGAAACAAAAAATATAATCAATTTCACACATTCCTTTTGGACTTTTGTCCAGTATATAAAGTTTACATCAATGCACAGAAGGAGAATTCCATACCCAATTGCTGACCTTTAAATTTCTTCATAATATATCAATTATATTTAAATTTTTTTCTATTTGCAGGCATATTCTAAAATACAGAGTATTTATACAATAATGGGTTTCAATATCAATAACCAATTATCAATAGTTTTATAATGTAAGACTCTTATCAGTGAATGAAAGTGAGTGATTAAAGCAATATTAAAATGTCTTAAAGAGTGTTATTCATTTGGATGATTTAATGTTAATAATGCTTGAAACCTATTCAGACTAGTGAGAAACATATCTGTATAAGTTTTAATTTGTTTGCACAGAAAATATGTTTGGAGAAGTTACACAGGAGAGAACTGATGATACAAATAAGGTTGATACATTTGCATCTGAACTTGCTGCCAAGTTAGGAGGTGTAGTGACTACAGATGGAAATGAACCACCCATAAATTCAAACAAAGCAAGTAAGTACCCAAATAGCATGCTTGCAACCAAACAGATAGCTAAGCTGTAGTTTTAGCAATATGCAAGAAAACCTATTAAATGCTATTGTATATAATTATTATTTAGCAACTTGTAATTTTCCTTGAATAAGTATTCAATAAAATAGGTCCAAACAAATTTGTTTCTTAATTAGGTATCTATTTTGTTATTATGCAGCTTTTTTCTACAAATATTCATTTGTATTGAAATTGTGTTTATATTTTTTCATGTGTAAATAAATGGGTGTTTCCAGGTATAGTTTGGGGAATAGAGAATGCAGATGACAATGATTCATTATTTGCCCACAAATCAAACAAGTTTTATAGGGGAGGAGAAGGAGGAGGTGGTGGCCTTTTTGATGATTTGGAGGATGATACTTCAGGACCACTTTGGGAAGCCAATCATGGAGCATCAGCACCACATATAGGTAATGCAAAATGGTGCACATCTCTCATGTCTTTGTAATAGGTATAGTGAGTAATATGGGCATGAAAACCTTAACATGTAGTTATAGGCAGAGCTCACTTTTAATCTATGAGGGTAATTTGAAAAGTTTTTGGAATGACCCACAGATTGCAGCAGCATTTCCAAAGCAATTTTTTTTTATCAAAACCTGCCATCTTTCATAGAAACATTTTTGCAATAATACATGGATTGGTAGTGGCTATAGCAGTGGAGTTGTATATATGAAAAAAGGTATTTATCAAACATCTTTATTAAATATTTGGTTATGAAGGTATGAATGCAACAAAAATTCCTAGTGTGGCAAATATGGGCATAATGCATTGACAATGCTACAGAGTATTTTGTATATAGCGTAAGGGCATTGTCAATGCATTATAGCTGTGTATGTTAGCCTATATAGTTCAGCAGGCAGCAAATGCAAATTTAATCTGATAAAATAGGCAAGGAGAGAGAAGGGGCAAGCAGATCAGACTGACCATTATAAGATAGCTTGGCTAAGCATCAGTGGTGAGATTGAAGTGTTGGAAACAGGTTCACCACAGAGCTCTGGGAAACCAGAATAAAGAAAATATGTAAGCTATAGGTTTGATGTGATACATTTGAAAATAATAAATACTAGTCAGCATATCTTAAGCATCAATATGTGTTATTTGTGTATTTGATCCCAGAAACCCTTCCTTATCCTGATGGTTTAGATTCTTTTAGATTTAATTGGAAAGGGTCTTTGGTCACAAAACCTCCACCCAAGTCGAGATTAAGTTTTATAGTATGTAGAGGGGCAGAATTACCAGGGCTGTGACAATACAAATGTGGCACACATGCTGCTCCATTATTCTGAACCATTCCAAGTGGACCATGGAGTTTAAACACAGCCATGAAAGCTTGGAAGATGATCCACGCAGTGGATGACCAAAATTTGTCACATCAGAAATTATGGATAAGGTGCAAGATATGGTTCTGAAGGATCTTCAGTCAAAGCTGTCTGAAATTGCTGAAGCTATGGGCATTTCCTGGGAATGCACATTTCACATTTTGAGGGAAGAATTGTCATGAAAAAATTATGGGCAAGATGGGTTCCCTGACTGCTGACTCAGGATCAAAAGCAAAAGAGAATGCAAATCTCTCAGCAAAGTTTAGCCAGTCTTCATAGAGATCTTGTGAACTTTGTGCATTGAAACATACCTGAAACAAAACAGCAGTCTAAACAATGGGAGCATCACGATTCTCTATTGCCAAAAAAGGCCAAGTGTAAGATCATGGCATTAGTTTTTTGAAATGCCAAGGAGTACTTAATTGATTATCTTCCCACTGGAGCATATTATGCTAATCTTTTGGACTTATTGAAAACAAAAATATGCAAGAAAAGGCCAGGTTTATCAAAGAAGAAAATCATCTTTAACCAAGACATTGCTCACCCTCCCACATGTGTTGTTGCAATGGTGAAAATCAATTAATTATGGTACAATTGCTTCCACGTCTGCTTTATTACCCAGACTTGGCTCCATTGGACTTCCATAAGTTACCTAAACTGAGAAAATTTCTTGGTGAAAAGAAATTTTTGTTTGATTAAGAGTTAAATCATCAGTTGATGTGTATTTTGCAGGCGTAGGAATTTGACTTCCATAATGGGATAAAGTCTTTGGAATATCACTGAACAAATGCATTAAAGTTGAGGAAAACTATGTTGAAAAATAAGAATAATTTCAAAAAGCTGTGCTATCATTTTGTGCTTCCTTCTGAGAGCTTTTTTAAGACAGTGATATATTCATTAAAGTTTCTGAAAAATAATGTTAAGGAAAATAGGCAAACTTTTAGGAACAATGAAAATCTGTACTTTATGACATTATGCATTTATAACATTTATAGGTAACTATATGGATTATTTTGAGGTGTTAGTGCAGATTAAATAGTAATAAAGTACTAGTTGATAAATTAAATCAGTAGCAGATACGTTAAAGATATTTGGTTGCATAATCCGTTGTAAATTCTTATGCAAGAATGAAAATTGTAGGTTGGGGTTTGAAGGATTACATTTAGTATTGTACAGAAATCTCATATCATGCTTGAGATATAACTTAAATTTTTTTTTAATAATGGAAGAAGTTAAATATTGAGTTCCTCAGGAATTAGATCTCGGTCCTTTTTAATATAATTTATGTAAATAGGTATTGTTCCACAAGGAAGCCTCGTGCTGTTGATACCTGTATAATATTCTGAAAGAATACTTGAATGGTTAATGAAAAACTAAAATTTGTATTTCACAAGGTGTAATAATGTAAATGCATATATGACAAAGATAATATTTAATTATGGTGAGGAAAATGTTGAATGTGAGGCTAGTTTTTATGTTACCAATAATGTAACTATTTAAAAGTATATACATACTATCTGCAAGGTAGTAACAGACAGAAGCAGTTGGAAATGTAAGATTCTTGAATGAAAGGATAACTGTCATACATTGGTATTAATGTATCCATGTTTGTCAATGTAATAAATTTATGAAAATATTCATTCCATAATGAGAGGGGGAACAGGCAGTGGCTATGTTGGTCATACTGGACTAAAATAAAAATCAAGCTGCCTCTTAGCATGCTAAAGAAAAACTTAAGGCCTAGAGAGAGAGAGAGTGCTTGCATGTGTGTACTAAAAGGAAATAAGTGCTTAGCAGTATTTAAAGAAAATAATAATTAGTTTCACCTCTTTTGATGTAACAATTAGTGATCAAAAACGTGTGTTGGGATAAACTTGGTATAAAGTTAACTGCACACTGCTCATAAAAGTTATTATAATTTTACATACAGTAATGTATAAAGCATTAATACAGTAAATAAGAACTGTTTATAAGTAAACTATTAAAAATTTCTTCAAAAGAATCCCATGTACTATGAAATTACTTAAAAATAGGAGACAAAGAAACTAGTCTAACTAGGCTTGCAAAATTTACATACACTTAGTAGCAGGCAAAATCACATAATACAATTAAGCTGGTATCATGCAGCTCTTGTAATAGATCAATAGTTATCTGACACAAATTCTTACTAAAGCCAGTAACTGCAAATGCAAATTGGCAAAATTTCTCTCCAGAATGTTAATATTAAAACCTCATATAATTTACATTATGAATAAAGTAATCCTGAAGAATATACACAAACCTGAGTCACCAAAATAGTTAAGAAAATCCATTGAATTTCTACTAACAGCTGAAACAAGCCCCATTCCCCTAGGAATTTGTTACCTTCATCTTATCATTCCAGTAGCCCAGAGGAAAAGTCATTTTCACAGTACCCAGAGCAAGTGGACATGCGTTGATCAATGATATTAAATTTGTAAGCTATATTTTAAATTTTTTTTAAAAAAACTTCTTTTAAAAAATATATGGAAATAACACAGTGAAGCTTGTTATATGATTAAAATCATTTGAGATATGTCGACCTAAACACTCTTATAACTCCACTTCTTGTAAGCTATACTCATGTAATCATACCATAGAAAGAGATTAACACTGAAATATCGATCAGCGGCATCTTTTGTGCAACAATGGCAACAGTATCACCTCACTTTACAATACCAATTGATCTGTATGATTATATGGGAGCAATAACTGCTGATTTGTGAGAGGGAAGGGAAAATGAAAAACAGTCTACCATGGACTGTCGAGGCTTAGAGGGAACTCATCTTGTAAGAAAGCAGACCTAAAAGAATGGTTATTTAAATTATCAATGTAACCTGACTAAAATAACTCGACCCAAATTCCTCAAATGAACAGACTATTAAACTAAAATATCTGCTACAAAAATGTATAAATCAAAATAAATAGATTAAAAGTTAGAAACTTAGTAACCAGGAAAGTAAGAGATATATACATTTATTATTCCATAATATGTAATTTTTAAGTGTATAAATATTGCACTTTTCTGTTCATATATACAGTACACAATATGTATTTATGTATCTATTATTTATTTATTTAATATAGTTCTGTAATCTTTTTTCCAGGCAAGAAAGCTGGAGACATGGAGGGCTCATTGTTTGATCCAGATGATGATAGTGAAGACTTGTTTACAGCTCAAGTATCAGCTAAGGTTGTATCTTCCCAAAGTTCCTCTGCATTTAATGAGAAGGGCATGATAACAAGTACTCCAGATTTTGATGAACCTGTGCAAAATGATCGCAAGAAGTTGTGTAGCCAAGGTAAATGTTTCCAATGATGATAAATGATAAATGATAAATTTTACAAATTGCTTACAAATTTTACTTGCTTATACAAGTTATTAAGTAAATGAATGCACAGATTTTGCAATAAGGTAGGCTAATAGGATGAATGAAAAAGTCTATATGAACCATGATGGTTGAGATAATTGAACATTTTTGAAAAAATAATCTGCACAGTCACTAAAGAGTGGAATGTTTAGTTTGCTAAGGGAGGTTACCAGTTGTCTTGCATGCATTCACACCAACCATTGTTTACAGGTAAGTCTAAAAGTGCATAGGAGCAGGTGATTTAAGTTGGAATTACAAAATCATCTTGTTCAGCAGTAAACTAATAACAAATAATTTTCTAATCTCTTCTGAGTCGAAATATAATTTATGGTTTCATTTATAGGAGGTTTACACAGGATATGTTCCGTGAACCCTCATCCACATCCTCGTGCTTTTCCACATTTGGAGGATGTGGACGAGGTTTGGGAAATATATCCTGTGTAAATCTCCATTAAGTGAAACCATAAAGAATGTTCTTAATGTTTTGAATCAAAAGAGATTATTAATGCCTGTTTCATAAATTGAAAATAATTTGCTATTGAAAAGCTGTGGTGAATACTGTGATATCTTTATTCACAGCATAGTTGTTCAAAATGTATTAGAATGTAAGCAACGACTGCATCAAACACACATGTACAAAGGTCTTTGATATTTGGAAACTTACATAGTATACTTGACCCTTCAAGGGTTTTTAGGAATAAAATTACAAAAAATTGAAGTCTGGAAATCTTGCAACCCAACATACCAATCAATTGGCCAATCCATCAGTCAGGAAACTTGCAGTTCAAATGTCTGAATATCTATGTACTAATGAGAGAAAATGTCCCATCATGCATAATCCTTATAGCATCCTTGAAAAAAGAGGGCAAGGTATTTCAAAGACAATGCTTATAACATTTTCTCATCAATCTCAAGGGTAATATGAAGGGACTTATTAATTTATCTCCAATTATTCAAGCGCAGATATTAAGAGAAAACTGCTGGAAATTATCTTAATGCACTATATGAGTATTTTCAACAGTCCAAGTATAATTATTATAAATATTCAAAACTCATTACATGTAAAACATGCTTCATAATCACCAGCACATGTGACAAAAAATTGGGAATGAGTGCACATTGTTCCTTTAACCACTTGCAAGATGCTACTTTTGGCAGGTAACCATTTATTCTGACGTACTGATCTTTGTATATGGTCAAGGCAAAGTAGCTGTTCCATAATGTTCTATGAGCTGTCCATTTGATACTCCAACAGCACTTGCTATACCTTGTGAGCTTGCAGCTGGAATGGTAAAATTGCTTCCTCTGCCTGTGGTACCTCATTTGAACACTGTGGTCCTTGGTTTTCTGGGTATGGAATCACACTTTCTGAGCTGAGCTACATTCAACAACAGTGCCATGACTCTAAACCATCCTACCATATTGCATAGCTATTCAATACATATGTAATATTGACAAACTAACAATGCTATTATAGACAAGCTGTTGCAGCAACATGTTTGCAGGGGACAAAGCAAGACCTGAACTTCCTCTCTATATACATTAGCACCAACTGCATAAATTATGAAGTTACGAAACATATTTCCAGGAATTTATTTCAGCAAAGAAGTAGAAATAAAATGTTTTAACATAAATTTATGGTTAAGCAATTTATTTTAGCAAAATGTGATAAATACATTACCATTAATCTTTTTAAGATCTATTTAATTATGCATATTTCAACAGAAAAAGACTATGAAAGATTGGTAGTCAAAGTTCCAACAAAGTTTATTTTTTATTTTTGAAACCATATGCCAGGAAGGAAAATGGTACAGGGATTAATGTGTTAGCTTAACACTAAGGAGTAATCATTAAAGTCTGTTGCTCAGAGATCTCTTCTTTCAGGCTTGAGCAAAATTTGTCGGCTGTTTCACACCCTGAATTGAATGGGACGCTGATGATCTGAGCTGTTAAAGAGCATCCATAAATAAATCAAATCAACAATCAACAACAGTACCTTACAAAATGGTTAATTAAAGTACCATGGAGAATAATTAAGCATCTTCTGAACATACTGATATGCATTTTATTTACAGAAAAGCAGGAGATCTTCAGTAGCTGCAGAGGTTTACAAATAGATGACATCCACATTTTACTACCTTTGAGTTGGTTGGTAGGCTGTGTGAGAATGTGGATGTTTGAAATTGAACAAGACTTACTCATCACATCATGGATTTCAAGAAAAATGTGCTTCATAGCACACATATCAGTTTTGTTTTCCCCTGTAATGTTTTGCCTTTGCGCAAGTGCCCTTTGATAGCCAGTTAACCAGATCTTGGTGATTAGCAGGAGGGTAAAACAATAAAACAAGCCAATCATACAACACTACACAACCACTTCAACTCATGTATACACATTCTTACACTAACTCCATTCACTTACTCTTAAGTAAGAAAATAGCAGAGGTTCAGTCAGCAACTGAAGATGGGAGAGATTCTCCCGAAACGCGTCTTACTTAAGAGTAAGTGAATGGAGTTAGTGTAAGAATGTGTATACATGAGTTGAAATAGATTGCCACTCCATTGTCAACAGCTTCGTAAGTACAAGACTTACTACACAACCAATTTAAGAGACACATTACTTACCAAATTATCAGGGGAAAGCATCACTGATTGCACAGTAGCAATTTGTCATACAACTAATTTATTAAAAATGTCAGATGTCAAAAAACACCAAAAGATGACACTATATTAAATTCATATATATCTAAGATAATGCTGGCTTTTAAATAAAATGGTGTATATACTCTTCTAGTTTCATATCACAGGGCTGTGAAATTTAATTTTAATTCAAGGCTTTTAATATTGAAGGTTGAATTTGATTAATTGTTGGCTTTTTTTTGAAGGATCTGAAGTTAGATTTTTGCATATCATGTGTGGAAAAAATGTAATGATTTAAAGAATTGCCATATTTAGAGCTGCATTAATGTAGTAATAACACATTTAAATACATAAATTAAGTAATCTTAAAAATGTCTGTACAGTAAATAAAATCAAACAGCACTAACTCGTTAACAGTCACAATTTAGGTTCAACTCATTCCAAGTCTCATACAGACACTTCAATTTTCAGTGCTACTTCCTCTTCATCTGGAAGTTCTGTCATTGTGATTATCTTATATGTTACAGCTCCACATTATCTTTTTTCATAGATCAACAGTGGTCTGCCATCATCACTTCATCCTCCTACTTTGATAAAGTTTTTCTATTTCTTTCATGTCTTGATGAACCCTTCCTTTGTTGTTCTTTGCTGTAATCTCCAAGGCAATCAGGAAAGAAGTTAAGATGGCTATAAAGGAAATGAATTTTAATGTCATATTGTGTTCTAAATTTTTCATAGCTACCAACATATTTTATACGATGTTCATGAAATCTAGCTGTTTTCTATTATCCAAGAAATATCAGCCACATTCTTAAATCCTCTTTAAGCCAGTGTTCTTCATGGGTCATTACATTTTCAAATACTTCACCTTTCATCAAACTTCTTATTTTGGTTCCCGCAAATATTCCTTCTTTACGTTTAGTCTCAGAGAGAAAGGAAAATTTATAACTTATATACTTAAAACAATCACCATCTTTATTCAGTGCTTTCACAAACTGTTTCATTATTCCCAGTTTAATGGGAAGAAGTCACAAGATGATCTTTCATTTCACCAGACAGTGATATTTTTTTTTTACCCCAGGATTCATTGTTGTTCTAGCCAACTATTCCTTTCCAATCCTCCCATGTCATAGATTTATGGCATGTAAAAGAACCTCAAGCCTGAAAGAAGAGGCCTCTGAGCAAAATTTACTGGCCATTTCATGCCCTGAATTCAATGGGATGCTGATGACCTAAGTTGTTAAAAAGTGTCCATAAATAAAACAAATTGACAATCTCTTCTAACCCACAAGCTCTGTTCAAGAGGCACAAGAAACAAGGAAACTTTGTAAAGCCTGACTGCTGTCCCAGCAACATTCCTATGACTTTCAGGTCTTCACATACTACTCATAGGTGTTCTGAATAGTGCAATGCCTTGAACAACATCTCCATGTTTTCATATTTTACCATTAAGTGCACAGAATATGCTACTGGTATTTTGGCATACTTAATGTGTAGAAGTACAGCCGTGAGGCTACTTTTGTTGGAATCAGTAAATAACCTCCATTCAGAAGTATTGTATGTAACTCCAAATTTTGATTAACACACTTTCATTGTTTTTGCAATAAACAAGACAGTTGAAATATTCAGGAAATTCCTTTTCTGTTCAAAACCAATATGCTTTTCCTTTAATCATGACCCCAAAATTTGTGCAGATACTTGAGAGACCCAGATCTCTTACCAAGTCATTCGGTTTTTCTTTTGTAAACTGCTCTGGTTGTCCTTTAGTGTTCTGTGGATATCAAGTCATAAAGATGGTCTGATGATGATTCTAAAGCTAGGGGCAGTTATGTATGGGAATGGTAGTATAGGTCTTATGGCTGATTTTAAGTTTGATTAGACAATGTATTTCTTACTTATCTTGTTATGCTCGTCGATTTTTGCCATACAAAAATAGCAATCATCGACATGATTTCTTGCTCTCTCCATACTGTTGGAATGCCGAATGGTAGAGATTTCTGCTTCCCATGTGTCCTTTTTCTCAAACCTGCAACACATGTATAACACAACTAGTATATAGCACAAACAATTTGTCTCGGTCAGTCTAACTTTATGCCAAAATATATAGGTAGGTTTTTTTGACAAATGAGTTATGTTCTCTCTCCAGCTTTTGAAAGCTGCAGACTTTGGTTAATTGGATGTATTCCTCAATCCCCTCATTGCTTAATTACAGAGACTCCAACCATTTTCAAAGGGATGTTGGGAGTTTGCTTTTGGTGTGGAAAGAGTAAATTTATATCAAAGGACACTAGAAGACATTAATAGAAAGGCAGAATTTCTTCAGGTTCAATGATGAATTTCATAAACAAGAAGCAGGTTTAACTATGGGAAATTCATTATCACCTTTTCTGGCTAATTTATATGAGTAGTTTAAAAATGTACATCACCAAATCATTCCCATACATTTTTAAAGTCTGCACAAGTGAGAAAAAATAAGGAAATAAGCAAAAAGTACTCACACAAAATACAAACACAAAAACCAGTGGGTATAACCAAGAAATTGTAGACAAGAAAATTAGAAATTCAAACAAGAGAAGTAGTTTAAACAGGTTACAATATTGACAGCAAGAAAAGAAATTATCATTCACAGGAAATTTACTTATCATCCATGGGCCACCAAAAAATTCCAGAAAATACTCAGAGTTCAGTATTACTTTGTACCTAGTGAACAAATTCAACGTAAATAATCTGCTCGACTCTGGTGATAATGATAGAATCCCTAGAGAGGAAACCTGGAATCTATAAAATCAAATGCTCAGAATGCAACAACGTGTGTATTGGCAAAATAAAAAGAAGTATTAGAATTAGGTTCAAAGAACACTGGCAAAACATCAGGTACAATCAGATAAATGAATGAGCAGTTGCACATCACTTTTAGATAGGTAAACATGATACAAAAATGGAAATCAAATTTATGGATAGACCTTTGGAGCTGAGAATATGAATATATATAAATGTGAATATAAGATTATAAACTTTGAGATCCCAACAGAAGACAAATTAATGCAAAAGTTCATAAAATACCCACAAGAGCTACACCAAATCCATCCAAACATCAACAAATCGATTCACAGCTGATGAAGCAGGCAATCTTCTGTGAAATGTATTCCGTATAATTCAATGGTAAGTGAAGCATAAGGGTATTAAATCAACTCACCAGCTAATTAAAACATATTAGTTACTTTACTGTATTACTTCCAACATAAAAAATAATTTTAAATTTAATATCTCTTCCATACCACATTTAATAAAAAATCTATTTTGATCATATAATTACTGAAGTATTGTAATCATATTAACACTTAAGCCTTTCTTGTTTATTAAGCCCAATCTTGATTTTCTTTGCTATAATTCCTATAAAAATGTTTCTAAAGTTCAATAGCAGAGCATTCCTCTATAATTGTTTAGTTTTTCTCACTTCCTTTATACTTACATATAGATAATGAATGATTGCTATTCATTAATTTTCAGGAACCCTCTTCTTTTCTTTAATTATATTAATAAGCCTTATTAAACATTTTAATAATACCAGATTATTATTCCAAGAAATTATTAGTAAAATATTTAAGAACTGGTTTGTTAATAAACTGTAATTTAACAGTGTTATTATAAACACTGTCCCTGCTATTCCATAGAAATCAATTAGATAATTTCTTCAAAACGCCTGTCATAGCTCCTTAACAACATACTTTTCTATTCATGTTCTGTCAAACTTGTTATACAAAATAATAAAGATGAAGAAAGACATCCTTAAGACTTATGAAATTGGTTCCAACAATGCATGGTCTTAATGTAGTAAAGCAGCCATCACCACTGCAACTTGAATGCAGTAGAATTGTTATGCACAAATAA
The DNA here is from genome assembly GCA_030762175.1 of Metallyticus violacea. Taxonomy (NCBI): domain Eukaryota; kingdom Metazoa; phylum Arthropoda; class Insecta; order Mantodea; family Metallyticidae; genus Metallyticus; species Metallyticus violacea. The sequence continues at coordinate 75,078,085 of CM060839.1, read as the reverse complement.
AGAATGATAATGGTTGGGTATTTGGTTGGTTGCTAGCAGCCATTGGGGATGCTATATTTATCTTTTTTTCCATAGCTTCCCAATAAAGAGCTTCCAAATTATTTTTCATTTGTTTGTTGCTATCAAGATGGATGCATTTCAGTAGATGTTCTTTATTTAAGATGTATTCACATCCTTACATAATGGACAGTGGCTGTACTTGACTAATTTCATCTTGAAGAGATGTTCTGACAGGCATTCATGCCCAACAATTAAGCGGAATTGGACAAATCCAATTTTTCTTGGTTTCAATAAAATATATTTGAAAGTATTTAGATCTTCATATGGTTTCCCTTTAAGATTTTGTTAGCCATAGCAAGCTTTCCAATATCACAAAGGATAATAAAGTACTTAAAAACAATGACATATATGTGTTGTTTGAGAAGGCTATGGATTAAATAACTGAAAAACATTAAAAAATGATTGTAAATATGCAAATGCAGTTGAACAAATTTATTTAAAAGACAGATGGATTACTATGTGATTAGATTATAAAAAAATTAAGTTAGTCAGACAATGAGCATCAAGACCAAGACCAGGATCTTTTGGAAATTTCTAGTGAGGAACACTCAGAAGAGGAAATTACCGCTGATGACATGTTCTGAATGGAAGGAGCTTGCTTTTCAATGAGGGAAGACTGGACTATAGCTAAATGGTGGGGACATCTTTTTCTCATTCTAAAAAGAACCTGCCAATTTACACTTCAATCCTGCATATGCATTTCATGTCACAACTTCCACATGAAATCTGCTTTGTTTATTGCATATTTAATATGTAATTTTTACTGCAATTACAGACATTACAATGCATTTTAATTTGTTTTGTGAATAACTTATATAGTGAATTAAGTTTTACACTTTGCTTTTGCAATAATTTGCTTAATAATGAACATAAACTACATTTGCATCTATGCCTTGGTTAGAGAAGTTACAACACTTGATCAACCATAAAATCTTATTCATACATGTGCTTTTGTTTACATTGCAGCTTAAAGTAAAGGTGAAATGGTAGTGCTAGGGAAGGTGAAAAACTAAGTTAGTTGAAAATCAAATATAAACAATTCATGTAATTAATTTTGAGCCATGTGTTAGACTAAGGTTTGAAATCAGAGTCAGGTAGAAAAAATTTGAGGTCAGTGCTAGAATTGGAACCATGGATCTTTGGCTTAGCATGTGTGGTTGGACAGGAACTATTGGAAGATGGAAGAACATCAGCTTGGTAAGCCAAAGATTCATGGTTCAAATCCCAACCATAATCTCATTTTCTTATGTGATTCTGTTTCCAAATTCACAAGAACATTAAATTTTTATGCCCCTTCTAATTCAGTTAATCATTTAAGTGAAATACTATTCCTCTTGTGTTTTGGAACTTTTGAACTTTTGAACAAGATTGAATTCAGTACAATGTATGCAAGAGTTATGCATATGAGAAATGTGCAAATGTGGAAGATGCTGCATTGTATTATGTGTGTAACTTGTGTCCTTGTATGAAGATCATTTATGCCTTAGTTCAACTACCTTGTGGGAAAACTGGGATGTTCCAATGCTACCTGCCTATTTTCTTCAAGTTGTGAGGCTTAGAAATTTTTTTTATCATGCCTAATTATAATTGTTTATTACTAGACATGAGACTGCTGTACAATAACTGTAGAATTAGATATTGTTTAGTACAACACATCAGAATAGCTGTCCATCTCTATCTGATTCTCCCTAAAGAGGCAGAATCTGGCCTTTAACTACAATGAAACATTTAATGTAATCAAGGGCAAAACTTCCTTTAAGCAGTAAAGTGAAAAAGTTAATAAAAAAATAGCTGTCTTTAATTTTCTGTTACACTGATTTTCCACTTTTGTATCCTTTTTAGATTAAGATTTTATCAACAAAAAGCTAATCTCAAATACATTACACTGATTTTAGGTTCATGTACATTTAATTTTCTAAAGTTCCTTGTACTCTGCAGAGACTATAAATAATAATAATAATAATAATAACAATTATTATTATTGTTGTTGTTGTTGTTGTGTGAACTTAATCTTCCGGGCTGTAAGAATGTGATCCACTGGGATTCTTCTCTTTCATCTTCACAATGTTTCATCCATGACTGTGGTGGATATCATCAGTAGTGTGCTTGACATGATCTTATTAGAGACGAGGTAGTGACTGACTTATTGTTGGAATGGGTGGCTGTATATATAGTGGGGGTGCCTGTGGAACTGAGTTCTGATTGGTTAAGGAGACTGGATATAACCTTGAGCTCCTGGGCCTTTCCAGCACAGTGTTGGTTGCTAATTAGTTCCTGTAGTTTCTTTGTCTTGGTATTTTGTATGGCCGGATACCATGCTGAGTGCAATTTCGGAACTTTTCTTTTCTGTTAAAATTGTTTCTATACTAGTAAATTTCAATTGCCTCCCAGTATAAGCAAGGATGATAATAAAATGTTGAAGCTAACATGTCAGTATCTTGAAAACCAATTTAAATTGTTTGTCAGCTAAGAGGGCATGTTCAGTGATGACTGATAGCATTAATATATGCTTTACAGAATATAAGTGTCCCACAAGGTCATGGGTACCCTAAGCAAAGAATGTCCATGGTTGACTGCAGAACCAATCTTCAAAGAAATGGACTATCCTCTGTTTTGTATCCATTCCAAGCCTTCTGCTCCTCAGAATGCTTTGAAACCCATTGAGCACAAACCTGATATCCCAATCGTCAATGAGAATGCTATGAACAATTCCCTTGCTCAGTGATATTGTTTCTGCAATCTCTTGGGTGATGATTCGATGATTCTCCCTTACAAGGTTGTCTAAGCTGCAATTGATTTCTCTGTGATGGTTAGGTGAGCTTGAACAGATCTAAGCATGTCCTTAGTATGCAAGTAATTCACCACACATTCTGACCACTGCTGCATGACAGACATGCATTTCTATACACATTGTTCATTCAATGGATACATTTTGGTTCTACTAACACCTTCTGCCTTCAAAAATTAAATTATTTCTTCGCCTGTTTGGACAAATTCCTGTTGTATTCAGTTCAGTGTGCTTCTGCACTTGTGAATAACACACTGCACCATCAGACCATACAGTCTGCTTTCTTATATATGTCACCTACCAGAGCAAGCACAAAGCTTTGTGTAGCTGTGCAATGACAAAAGTCTTAGTTTCATTTGAGCAACCCTTATATTGACTAGATACTTATTAAGTATGAATTGGAATCAACTTATAAGTAGATAGTATGTAATGAAATTATTTATATTTTATATAGAGTCTATTTTTCATTACATGTTCATAAATAAGCCAAAACTTTCTTCTCTTGTGTGCTCTTTTGATATTGATTGATCTTTTGCACATTATTTACCATAAATGCGAATTTTGTATGACTTTTTTTATTTATTTGATAACCATGAACATCCAGTGTCACTTACCTAGATTTTCACAATGATTTATAATATAGTTACAAAAACTGATGGATTTATTATTATATGACTAAACCATAAACATAACCATAAATACCTGCTTGTCCCTTGAAGACCTCAACCAAGCAACTTGACCTAAACAGCGTGTGAATCATTTGACATTTACATATAAACTAGCCAGAGAAGCATTGTATTTTCCTTGGTTCTTGAGTAGCAATAATAAAGTAATGGTAAAGAGGCGAAGTTCATTAAATTCATTATTCAAGGATTTGCTTTTCATTTAAAGTTTATCATCTTGTGATATTTTTTTCATAAATGTTCAAAATTCTGGCAGGTATTTGCATTTTATTAATTAAGAGATTTCAGATTTTATTTTAAATTAAATGTAAAATAGGTATTGTTACAATATTTGATACAACTAATGAAAAAAACAAATGCTTATTTACAAACTTTGAGTGAAGGCAGTCACTTAAAGTAAAACTAAAGCTCTAAAAATAAATTCAAGGAATCTACATAAACAGTTCATACTCATATTAAAAAGATTCATTAATTTGATTATCCAAATTAATTCATCCCAAATTAAATACAGTTTTATTTTGATAAATGTTTATTTTGGTAATCTCTTCTTAGTCAAACTATGGCTTCATTTACTTCAGTTTCAGGTAAGTGAAGCCAAAGAGAATATATTTAAACAATTTGACTCAGAAGAGATTATTATTGTGAACTTTACTGTCTTAAGATCCCAAATTTAATTAATATTGAGATTTATTTCGGTGTTTAACTTTAAGATAATCTATATCATTGTAATTAAGTTAGAGAACAGAAACCTTGTATTTTTTGTTCTTGGAAAGATAAAGATAATCCCATGAATTACTTGTGCAACTCTGTATGTATACAAGGCCAACTCAAATGAATTCCTATTAATTCACTGGTATTTGTTTGTTTACATTAGAGTAATAGTTTTATTTATCATATTTCACAGTCTCAAAGACTTCAATATTATTACTGAGATTGTTGATATGTAAAAATGTTTTAAAAAGAAAGCAGAATTGTCTGAATTTCTATATTAGTTAACAGCATGAATAGTAAGATTATTTTTCTTGAAAACTTTGCAGTTGTTTATTTATGTGCAACAATAGAGAGATAATATCTATCACAGTACACCTTAATTTTGAGCAACAGGTAGTGTTTTCAGATTTCAGAGCATTTATTATCTTTCCTAAGTAATACAATTTAAGCAAAAAACTCATTCTCTCTGATTTTAATACTTTTTTCTGTTGTGTTCCAGACATCTCTAAAATTGGATCACCATTATTTGATTCTGCAGGTGAAGATGAAGATTTGTTTCGTATTCCATCTGCAGCAGCATCTGCAGATTCTTTACAGCAATCCAATTATAGTTCAAAAGATGGAATTAAAAAGGTAAGCTATGAAATAAGCAGCAGAAAATTACACAGTAATATACATTGTTTCAATGGTTGGAAAGTGAATATATGAATTATTCAAACCAATAGCATAGCAAGAGTGCATAGAGCACTAACTATCTAGACACTGGAGCACTCTAGAATAGTTTTAGCATCAAGAACTCTTTACTACAACTGGCAAAGAGCAGCTTGTATAGTTCTTGTAAAATTCAGGCCATTTCTCAAGCAGTCTTAATACTTATGTAAAAGAATGTTATGAAGCAGGGGGAACAAACAGTATAAATAAGGTCATTGTGTGATTGAGTGGAACTAACACTTTTTTGTTCCACTTGTTTAAATATGTCTTTTAGATGATAGGCCAAGCCTCTCTTACTTTCCTAATGGCTTAAGGGATTCTTAAGAGCTTGTAGTATTCAGCATTCATTATATAAGTATCCTACAAAATAATTCAGTAATCCCTCCTGAAATATCCCAATTCAGAGCAATGGTCACTTTAAAGCAAATAAGCCTGTATTTTATTTTTTAATGATGAAAATGTGAAAGTGTTCTCATGACATACTTTGCTTGCTTGCCTTTTGGCATAGGATGAATGCATATTTCATTATCTGTTGCAATATAACTAAAAAGCATCCACTAGTTAGAAAATGCTGAAGATAAAGAACAGTTGAGGCTTTGTACCTTTTGTGCAGGGGATGGTAGTTTGAGAACACAGATTCCTCGCTTATCTCCAATGGATGTGATGACAACCTGGGCACTTACATCACTAATACATACAAATACTTGTCAGTCAGTTCTGTAAAACAAATCCTTCTGTTATCATGAATAGATCCATCAGAATTTACCACACTTAGATTTTTACTGCTTTTTTAATTGACTTATGTGATTCAATGTTTAATCCTTGTCCATCTTCTATGAGCATTTAATATTGGTCATCATTGATTATCATACACATATATCTGTTCACTTCTCAAATGTTACATTTATATGCTGTTACTCCTTAATTGGTGGATCCTGTTGTATTTATTCATAATTCTATTTTCTGTGACAATTCTATTGTTAACAACATTGGAAACAAGTAAATTTCTCATAAAAACTATTTTTGTAAAATATTTTAATGATATCTCTCTAGTAGATAAAATATTTTAAAATGTTTAAAAACACCTTTGTGACCTCACTCTTAATGCTCACATCGTCAACTGTTTGTTGCATCATCAATTAAACAACTGAAAAAAAACATTGTTTAACAGTTGACAATGTAAGCAAAGGTCTCATGAATAATGTCCTGAATTTTTAAATTTTGAGAGTGAAACATTGAGTGTTTTATAATTATATTAATATTTTAAATGTTTTTAGCTCATTCCGTTTCCTGGTACATTAAGAGTGAGGCCACAAAGGTGTTTTTAAGCATTTTAAAATTTTTTATCTACTGGAAATGTTATACTTGTTTTCACTGTGTTGATTGCTGAATACATTAAAATTGGTATTTTAATAATCTTTTAAGTTTGATAATTGATTGTGAAATTTAATTTGTGCCCTATGATATGTAGTTCTTAGTTAATCAAAATTCCTAACATTTTTATGCTTTTAAAGAACATTTGATATCCTCAGTCCTCAAAGCTTTTAAAAATACATGCTGGAGATCTGAAAATCTCTTGAAATTCCTTGCTCATAACACTTTCTTCTTCATAATGCAGATGCCTGCTGGTGCAGTATCCATGTTTGGTGGAATTGATGTGTTCAAAACAAATCTTGCAAGGCCTCCATCCAGTTCTTCAGATGGAAGTGAAAGTTCCTTACCAGTTGGAGAGCAAGGGGTACTGATCACTTCAAGTAATACAAGTAGTGGAGTAATGACCATGTCCATTAGTCAAGATCAATCTTCGAAAAGGTATGGGGGCATATTTTTATGTTTCTAGTTACTAATAGAACCTTACATTAACAATTACATATTGCAGAAAGCAATAATTGTTCTTGTTATGTTAATGTTAATGCTAATTTTATTTTATTAGTATAAAAATTATTCACATTATTAAAACAAAGTTGTAAACTTGGGATTTGTCAAAGTAAAACTTTTAAATAGATTTTAAATTATTAAATTAAAAAGCAGAGAAATTAAGAGTAAAATTAATTTTACAATAAAATCTGAAGTTAATATAAGTACTAGAAACAGTAATTTTCGGGCTTATGGGCCATAGTCTACTGGACTTCTTCTTCTTCTCGAATGTTTCGACTACATCTAATAAACATCTTCAGTGGCAGTTGTAAGGTTGAAGTGTTGTGATGGAACTGCTATTGAAGAAGAAGCCCAGTAGACCATGGCCCACAAGCATGAAAATTACTACTTAAATGTAAATTGGAACTTGCACAGTGAAGCTAATCATATTAATTGATATCATTGTATGATTCAGTTGAACTACACATTCTTAAAGCTTCACTTACTTTTCATAAATGTATGGAACCGGTTTTGAGAACCGGTTCTTCTGAAGATGGGAACTAAATGTTCTCGAAACTGGTTCCATACATTTATGAAAAGTAAATGAAGCTTTAACAGTGTGTAGTTCAACTGAATCATACAATGATATCAATTAATATGAAAATTATTGTTTCTGGCAATGACATTGGCCGTGAAAGCCTAAAAACTTAGAAAATTAATACAAGTAATTTAGCAATTAATTAATTTAATAAATAATAAAACAGAGAAATTAATGGTAAAATTAATTCTACAATAAAATCTAAAGTTAATACAAGTAATTTATTATAAAAAATATTGTAATATTACTAAATCTTAATAGATTTAAATGTTTGATGACAGGCAATAAAATAAGATTTTAATAAGGTGTTGGTATTTAAAATTCATAGTCTTTCAGGACACTGAATGGACAAAAAGGCAGTTGTATCTGCTCAGTAGAGCTAAACTTTTCTTGAGCAATATTATTCATAAATAAATGCAATTTTTCCATTAAATACAATTATTCTAAAGATAAGCCATATTAAAAGTACTTGTATATCATATAAGTTATTAATATATGCATAAAATAAATTAAATAAAACTTCTTAAAATTATTACTGCATGAGACTGTTCAGGTGCATTTTTCTTATAAACTATATTGTGGCATACAGGGGGATAAAAATATTCTAGCTAGCGCTGAGACATTAAGAACTGAAAATGACAGTTGGGAAGGAATAAGCAAAATTAAGAGTTTGTGCATGCACAACATGAAGTATGCTGTTTAACACTCTAAAGAAAGATTCAAGGGTGTATGCTGGAAGAAGGAGGATGTTTGCACCTTTGATCTCAAGATGGTCACCTTTGCAATAGATCTGTCAAGTTCATAACAACTTTATACATGGTAATAAATGTATGATTTAAATTAAGGAAATGATTATGGTTGTATAGCATACCTTGGCCCATTATCTGTTTTTATTTAAGTTTGATTAGGGATTGGTAGGATTCATCTGAATAGTGATACAGCTATGCTGCTTGTCTGGCCCATGGCATTGATTATAGAATAATATTTAACTAGCACGATCTACACAGTGTGCCACGACATTATATGTGCTAGTTCAATGAAAAATTTATGTTACAATATATGAATTGCTTGACATATTCCATCTAAATGTTTGCCTCTCTTGTGAATGCAATTTAAAAAAATAATGTTTAACATCTAAATACCAAATTAAAAATACAAGTTTTGGAAAAATGCAATTAAAAATAAATGTGTGAACATGACTCACATATGTAACACCTCCCTGGTTCATAATCCAAATATTTTGACCTTTCTTCACTTTCTTTGTGTGTTCTCTTGTTTCCTCCTAACTCTGACTCCTTAGATATGTTTTGCATTTCCCTTTCTGTGACTCTTTTATCATCTATCACTTTCAGTACTCCCCCACTGGTATTTCAGATGTTCACATACTTTAAAACATACATGTCCAATACACCCAGTTTTAATGTGATAGTTCCAACATATTCACTTTTGAGTGTATGCTATCAAAGTAGATTGTGAGAACTTTCATTAGGATTCTGGATGCAACCATGCAGTAAGTTTTTCAACAGGTTATCTTTAGTCAGATCCCTAAAAACTTGCTGGAAGTCATTCCAAGAATCTGAAGCCTAAAGGCAAAATTGCACTATATAAAATAAAATTTATCACCCTTCTGTACCAAGATTGAAAGAAACAAGCGCATACATGTGGATGTTGTTTACCTACCTATGTTTAAATATTCACATTAAAAGCTATTAGGAACAAAAACTCTAACATGTATATTTTTTTAAAACTAAATGTGTCTAGCTTTTTTCAAGTTCAAAAACAAAGAATTTATTTTTTTACCTTAATAAGTACCCAGACTTTCTGAATAAAATGCTCTTTGCACCAGCTACTCCTTATCTTCTATTAAACATTCTGATATTTAATGTTTTATATAAGTTGTTAATCAGTTATATGTTTCAATATTTATATGTTGTGGGTAGCTTTCCAATAGATTAGTGTATAGAAGAATTTAAGCATTGTATATACCTAATAATGTCATTATGTAGCTGTTAGATATTGTATTGGTCAAAATTGGTTTGTACATCTATGTAAGAGCTCCAGAAGATTATTGATGGGAATGTTATTACTCTTCATGTATATGAATTAGATATCTAACAAGGAAATTAACCCAGCTTTAATGGCTGAAACTGATCAAAAACAGCTTTAAAATACAACGTTATGCTTGTTCCAACATCTATTAAATCCATTAATCTGTAAAACTGGGTGCATCTGTTAGTGCCATCTGAATATCAGCATACTGGCTTTTCTACTTCATGAATAGCATTGGTTTGAGAGCAGGTGTAAAGTTGTAAGTTATCAGCATAGAGGTGGTATTTACTGTGGCTAATAGCTCAAAAAATGTCATTGATGTACAGGATTTTGATTAGATGACAGGGAAGTTTATTGGAGTTAAATTGACCTCCTACACATCAGCCTAAAAAGTTTACTGTACAACCCCATGGTCCTGGTGGTGTAGTGGTAACCATACTTGCCTTCTAAACCCAAGGTCGCGGGTTCAAACCCGGCCAGGATCGATGAATTTCTTCGGGCATAAAAATCGTAAATATGGCTTCCTTCGAAAGGGAAGTAAAGCCATGGGTCCCATGTCATACATTTACGGCACAATAAAGAACCTCAAGCCTAAGAAGCCTCTGAGCAAAATTTGTCGGCTGTTTCACGCCCTGAATAGAATGGGATGCTGATGACATGTGATGTTAAAGGCATCCGTAAATAAACAAATTAAAAAAAAAACATTGGAAATGACAGTTTCACTGTTTCCAAAATTCTGTTCCTTGAATAAATTGCAATAATTTTGGTTCAAATGTCAGCATCCATTCCCAAGTCTTCCTGGTTATAGAAAGAGTAAGTCTTTTTGTTATCAGGAATGGACAATTAAACAGAATATGCAAGACAGTCTCCTCATCCTGTTTGCACAATTTGCAAATGGGTTCATCTTTGTAGAGTCCCACTTTACTTAGATGTTTCCTGAAATGAACATGTTCAGTGATTAATGCAATTACTTTCATTATTCCTCTTTAGTTCAATTATAGGAGAGATGAGAAAAGAGTGATGATGGATCTTGGAGCAATTTCCTAGCTTGTCTATGTCCAACATAAGTTTGCCACCTAAGTTGGTGTTTTTGCTTATTACTGCGATCTTAGCAGTATGCATACTGATTCCAACCACAGGTTCAGAGTAAACAAAGGGTGTGTCAGTACCCTCTTTTGCTAGATGATATGCTTTTTCATTTCCATAAATTCCCTGATGCCCCATGCCAGGCCAATTTAGATTTTATCTGATTGGAAAGAAGTGCTTTTAAAGTAATGGGGCTATCTGTGAGGATGAGGATACGTTTACCATGTTAAACTTTCCCAAGTACTCTAAAAACACAGTTCAGGATAGTAAACTTTTCTGCCTAAAAACTATGCAATATTCCCCAAGACTCATACTGATATTTGTCCTTGGAAATAGGCCATATATGCCCAATTGTGTCCCTATACAGGATCCATCAGTGAACCACACAAGTTGCTCACATCCTTTTAAGACATAGTTCCTTTCATCCAGTTTCTCAAGATCTGAGAGTTATTATAAATGGAGAGCGAGAATAATATTGAGTACTCATTTGGTCTGACTTGACCGCAGTGTGTGGCTGAGGTCATTAAGGTGCAGACTCCTGCACAAGAGGTCTGGGGTTCGATTCCCACCAGGACTATCATCCCTGACTGATCTTTTCTTCAGGTTTCCCTCAGTCATAAATGGCAAATGCCAGGGAGGTATCCTAAACTTAACCCTGGAATGCTTTGTTCCTTTAAAACAAATCCTTTCCCAGTTGATAATTTCATCCCATGTATCATCAGTGTCACTGCCTGTGATGCCTCAGTAATTAAAAGAGGCATTAAAAAAGAACTAAAGAAGCAGAAATAGATGAAACACTTAAATAGTCGCACAATTTGCTATATTTCAAACACTCGTGTTCTTCTTCATTTGCTCTGACTTCTAAATTTAACCATCTTAAATTGGTTTCTACTGATGTAAAAAATGTGCCAGAATTTAAGATGGCATTAATATTGGCAAACTAAATTTGCTTAGCCTATTTTCAACAAATGTTCCTTCTCAAGTTCTGCCTTACCTCCAAACTTGAAGCTCCTTTATCTTCTACTAGTCATCCATTACAAATATTATTGTGATTCTAAATTTCTAGATAAGATTAGCCTGATAGATAGCTTTCCATGAGAAATTAGCACTGAAAAGGCTATCTAATAATCTTATTGTAATTATTCTTATGGCCGATAAACATTCCTCAGTAGTATTAGGGAAATTTCTTATGACAATGGCGAACCAAGATCTAATGATGTCTTTTATTATTGTATTATTCTCTTCCGAACTAACAGTCAAGTTTAATTAAGACATAGTTTCATTTATTGCTTCTTCTGGTACTGCAGAAGGACTTAGTCCTCAGGACATTGCTCTACTTACTCCTAATGCCCCTCATACTCCCAACATATATTTTCTTATTAAACTTCATAAAAAAAACTGTCCAGCTCACTTAATACTAGCCAGTATCGATTTCCTCACCGAACATATTTCCACCCTAGTAGATTTTTGGTTACAGCCATTTGTTTCAGGTCATCCTATATCAAAGATTTGTACCATTTTTTTTAGAATATTTAAGGAAATTGAACTCTTTGGCACATTCTAACATATGAGGGTAGGTATGTACGTTTCCCACTAACATTTTATAGGTATGATAAAGACAAAAACTATATTTCACTTTTCAATATAGTTACCTTTTATTGTAATATACTTGTCATATCTTTAAATTAACATTTCAATCTCCCCCCAAAAATAGTCAGAAGTCTTGTCTGCAAAATGGGCTTAACAGCATTCATCACTTCTTCGTCATGCTTAAATTTCCTTCCTAGAAGGTTCTTTTTGAGTTTTGGGAAGAGGAAATAGTCACTGGGAGCTAGATCTGGGGTGTAGGGTGAATGGTTAATCTCCTTGAAGCCACATTTCTTCACAGCTTCCTTTGCAACAAGAACTGTGTGCAAGGTGCGTTGTTGTGAAGCAGGCGCACACTACCACTCAGCTTTTCTAGCCTTTTCTCTTTGATGGAAGCACGTAGTCTGTGGAATAGGCCAGTATAGTACTCCCCATTTACTGTGGTGTTCCTTTCCTTGAAGTCAATGAAGAGTATTCCTTCATAGTCCCAAAAGATTGTGGCCATGATCTTCTTGGTTGACTTAGTGACCTTGGCCTTTAGAGGCGGTGCTTCACCAGGTTTACGCCACTTCATTGATTCTCTTTTGGACATGGGATCTTAGTAGAGGATCATAGTTTCATCACCTATAACATAGTTTGCAGAACTTCTCTCTCATTGCCATGGCAGAGCTTCAAAAATACCTGACAACAAGATGACTCATTGCTGCTTTTGGTCTGAGGAAAGAAGTCTAGGTACCCATCTTGCACAAAACTTATTCATGTTTATATGTTCTTGAACAATTGGAAGGACTGTTGTTTAGAAAGGCACAATCTTGCTGCTATTTCTGTAACTTTAAGCCACCAGTCTTCAATAATTTCTCCTTCCACAAGAGCGATGTTTTCAGGAGTGAGCACCCCCAAGGGCCGACTTGCATGCTCTTCATCTTCAATGCTTTCTCGACCCATTCAAAAAAGTTTGGCCTATTCTTTTATAGTAAAATATGAGGAAGATGCTTCCCCATACACACTGTCCAATTGCTGTTTAATTTCAATTGGAGTAAGTCCTTCTTTTGTGAATAACTTAAAGCAGGTCAATACTCCATTTTGAACATGTCACAATCTTCTTGCCTTCTTTATGCAACTATATCTGAACAACTGAACACAATGGAGTGGAGGTTACAGCTGTAATTATTTACTTAACAGATAAGGATTTTGTGAAGACAATTCTTATCGCTGAGCCAGAAACTTATGAACCTACCTTCATACTTCTGGCCACTATCAGTGTGATATCACTATATACTAACATTCCTAACCATGAAGGATTAGCAGTTGTTAGACATTTCTTGGACTCATACCTTATCTACATATTTAATTTGTCATCAGATGATATAGTTCTCAGTCGCAATGCATTTGGTTTTGATAATAATTATTATCTACAAATTAAAGGCACTGCAATGGGCACCAAATGACATTGTCATATGCCAATCTTTTTATGGCTCACTTAGATGAGGAAGTCAGAACCTCTGGTACCATTATTTTTAAATATATTGATGATATATTCATGATTTGCTTAGAATCTCTTAATCAGTTTTTTAACAATTTTAACATCAAATTTTCAGTTAAATTAACATCTTCTATCTCTCCCAATTTTGCTACATTCCTAGATATTAGTATTTCTTTATGCATTGGCTCCTTTCTTATGTCTGTGCACATTAAGCCAACCAATTTACATACAACTAGCTTCATTTTGATAGCTGTCATCTCCTATATATAAAAAAAAAATGTATTCCTTTTTGTCTTTCAATCCATGGTCACCATCTTTGTAACAACTTTTCATCTCTTGACACCTAAATTAAAAACCTAGCTAAAAAGTTCCAATGCAAATCAAAAACTTCCAATAAGAAATTCATTAATCTTGTCACTATTTATGTGCCTGGAATTGAGAGCATTTTGAAAGAATGTCACAATACTTCATTAATGCTTTCATCTTTAAGTGATTTTTCTAAATTTGTACCCTGCCTTACTTTTAGAACACCTCATAACCTTAATAGTGTATTTTGCTGCAACCTATCTCCTTCCTAATTACCTCATCTGGTTGCATGTTCGTATCCTTGTTAAAACCCTAAATGTAAAACCTGTGTGCTAATTATGCCATGTTCCACAGCCCTAATTTATCCAGAAAATTTAAGATTACATCATTTGCTACCTGTTTTTGTAAGAATAGCACATATATGTTATGTTGTAAGCTTTGCAAAGCACTTTATATTGGTTTAACTTATATGCTTGCTTTACTCCATATGAACAATAATAGGCATTCTGTTAAAACCAAGTCTTCCTTGCCAGTTGCCCAACAATCCTGTTTCACTACATGGATTTTGATGATGCTTTTAACTTATTGATGCATAATTGATCCATGCTCCTGAAAGTTTGCTCAGAGATAGAGAGATGGCAACTATATTTTTGCATGAAGCATGAACACCACCAGGTTAATTTCTTACTTTTCCCCCCTCCCTCTTGTTGCTTGTTGTATCTGTTTCCATACATTATGTTAACCTTCAAGACTCAATATTTATTTTTCATCTTCTTTTTATTCTACTTTCAAGAAGAGAATGTGCTGTTCGAAATGTAACAAAAATTGCTGATTATTTAAGTGTTTTATGTATTTATATTTCTCTACTTCTTGATATTTTAGTTACATTGTTCCAAGAATTATTTTATTTTTCATTATAAACTCTTATATAGTCTCAAAATTTTGCTCTATTTCCAATCACTTGCATTCTTCTTCAAAGGCAGGCGACAAGAAGGTGGTAAAAATAAATATGGAATCTTGATAGTAACATAATGCATGGAAACAGTAAAACATTCAACAAGGGGAAACAAAAGGGTGTGGATAGAAGTAAGATAAATGGATTAAGAATTAAAAACATTTAAAAACAATAAACTTAGGTATTCATTTTTTTACACTAAACTCCATTTACTGACATAAAATAAAATCTAAAAGACAAAAAGAGATAAGGGAAGTTTCCACACTGAAAAACACAAAAGAAGGATACAAATTCAAAAGTTTTACCTACCATCCAATTTACCACAACAAGTTAAGAAAATTTTCAAAGAACAGGGGATAATGTTAATCCCAAAGAACAGATATAATATCAAGAATTTATTAGGTTGCACAGTAAAAGATTCCATACCAACAGAAGAGAAATTAGGAATTTATGTAATAAATTGCACAGATTGTGAGCAGAGCTACATAGGCAAAACAAAGAGAAATTTAGAAATTCAAAGGAAAGAACACTTTAGAAATATTCAGCTTAAGCAGGTGGATAAATCAGCAGTAGCAGCTCACTTTTGGACCAAAAATCATGAAATACAACCAGAAATTAAACTGCTGAAACATCTTTACAACCCAATAGAGTTATCCACTTGGAGAAAAAAATTTCACATTAAAAAATAAAGAAAACCTAATGAACTTCGAGTTTCCTCCTATGAATGAACTCAGCAATTTCCTACTTCAGCCAACAGATGCCAACACAGGAATATCTGGGTGTCTAGCCATCGTTTCAAGTAACGGCAGTTCAGTGAGCAACTGAAGATGGGAGAGATTCTCCCAAAACTTGACTTATTTTATGTAAGTAAATGGAATTTAGTGTAAAAAAATGAATACCTAAGTTTAGGATATATACAACATTATTAGAAACCAGGTAGCAAATGAAGTAATCTTAAATTCTCTGGATAAATTGGGGTTGTGGAATGAATGACATGGCATAATTAGCACACAGGCTATGCATTTTGAGCCTTGGCAAGGATATGAGCCATATATAAAGCTAAAATTATAAAATAGAAAAAATAAACAGTCTCACAGTATTTCAAACAGCTTCTGTTCTGCTTCAACAATTGACAAATAAAATTATGCCTGTGTATGTTGCTTTTGTTACAGGGCTGTAGAAGAAAAACCAGCAACAGCAGCATCACTACCACCACCAACTGTCACTCAAAAACTGACATCTCTGTTCAATGACTCAGATTCTGGGGAGGATGATGTGCTGTTTTCATCAACTAGTTCAGCCAGCTCTCGTTCTCGCAAATCACAGGGCAGTGGTGATCCTTTGGCTGCAGCAACTGAAAAAGCACAGCAGAAGAATCTTTTTGAGAATGATGATGAACTGTTTGGAGGGAAAAAGGATGAACCTGATTTTGATATATTTAGTACAAAATCTGAAGCATCATCAGCAGTGCCACAAGACACACTGGGTGATGATGATAATGAAGATTTGTTTAAGAATTCCTCTAATATTCCAGCACCCAAAAGCACAAGTTCCCAAATTGCTAAACTAGATCCTAGTAACACGTCCCTCTTTGAAGAACATGATCATAATTTTGATATTTTTGAAGTTACCAAGAAGCCTTTTAATTTGCTGTCTGAAGTGAGTAGTTATGGTAAAGACTCCCTATCAGCAGTGTTAAATAAAGATACATCTGCAGAGCTTTTTATTGATGACATTAATATATTTCAATCCACGAATGATATGAACAGTGCTTTAGGCAGCTCAGGAGATTTAGAAGATGATACTGAGGATCTGTTTGCAAATGTCCCAAAATCAGCCCAAGCACAAAGAAAGTCTAAGAATAGTCACACTATCAACTTGTTTTCTACAGATATTTTTGAAGATGAAGACAATAGTATATTTTCAATTTCTAAAGCCATAACAAGCAAGTTAGATGATAAGCAAAAGTTGCCAAATAATGTTTTAAGTAAACTTGAAGAGGAAAATATTTCCAAAGACACTGTTAAAGATGTTAACATTATGCCTAATGCAAAAAATGTAAATAATGAGAGACATGTGTCTGTGGATATATCCAAAGACAACTCGGCAAAGCCAGCCAAAAATGAGAAACCTATGCCCCCAACAATGAAACCAACTTTCCTGCAACAGCCTGTGATTACAGCATCACAAGCAAATATAGAAAACATTTCTGTGCCAGTTAAAAGTGAGGTCAATGAACATTTAAAAGTTTTGGATCATGACCCTTCCCTTTCAGAAAATGCAACAGTACAGAAAGACAACGAATTGCTTCCTGAGAAGCAAATTCAAAGTTCTGCTGAAAACAGAAGTTCAAATATTAAGAATGATGGAAGCCCAGTTGTCTTAAAACTAGAGCCTCCAAAATCTTTGAATATTAGAAGAGCAACTGAATTGCTGTTCAGCAGTTCTTCTGTAGATGATGAAGATGCTTCCAGTTCTTGGTGTAAGGGTGTAGATTTTGTTCATGCTAGTTCAGCAGAAAATAAGGACACAAACTCAGCAACTCATAGCTCAGCACCAGAAATTGTCATAGTGCAACCTAGCAATTTCTCTTTCCTAGGCACAGAAAAGCAGAATCAGCTTGATAAAGTAATAGCACAAAGGTTAAAGAGTGAAAAGAAGATATCAACCCATGTTAAATCTAGTCCAGGTAAGAACAGAGCATTATATTTGAGTATATTATGAATATATCAAACATCATTCATACCATTATACTAGTTTGTTTGGGCCTAGCTCTAAGCAACAAAGTGATCCTAATAGTTGTAGCTGGCCTGTTCAAGGCTAGTAATGAAGTAACTGACAAAACAATAAATAAAAGCACACTCTTATATAGGAACATGAAAAATATACAGAATGAAACACAACATTATTGGATAAATTAATGGAATATATTTGCAATCTAAAAATGATGAATGTGCCTAAAAATACTTGCCCTTTTAAAAATTTCAAGCATTCACCATTTGCTGTGAGATAAGCATTTTACCTCATAAACAAATATTTATTCATAGGAAAAGAAATAGCCAATGTTTTGCTATCAGAATTGCAATGGGTAAACCAGGATTATAGAATTTGTAACTGTGCATTTTTAGACATGTTTCCAACTATTAAATTGTAAAAAAATATTCCCCGAATTAGTGTTGATAGTTTAACCCTTAATACTACAATTATCTTGCATGCTCTTAATTTATAAGAATATATGTGTATCTATTCCATTTGGCTGCCTATTGCAAGGTTCAACCTGCCTTGGAAAGCAAGGATTAAACAAATGGATGGCTCAATACAATCACCAACAATTGTGCTTACCTCTTATGGTCCAGTAGCATCGTGTAAGACTGGTGTGTGTATGCATATGTATGTGTGTTTTTCTCAACAGTTATCTAAATTTACTGCTGCTCTTTTATAGATTTATATGCATAAATACCAGAAAAGTTTAATTTAAAACTATATCTGGAAAAATAACATAAATTTCAGGTCATTACATAAGTGTAATTATTTTAAAGTTCATTGACCTGTACTAACACCAAGAACTGAAATGGTGAAGAATGGAAAATATCCTTAATAGTTTGGTAACCTCTAGTAAGTAACACTAGAGATGACCTAATTTTGTATTATCACTGTATTACATTAGAGTACAGTTTCGGCTTAAAAACCACTAGTCCTTTAAATTATTTTTTTAAATTTTTTGTACAATTTTGAGTTTATTGCCACCAAGTGTCTAGCTAAATATATTGGTACTGTATTTTTTCAAAGAGCAATCAAATCAAAATAATTTGCATAGTTCCATTGTCACTGTTTACAAAAGTCAGTTTAGTTTAATGAGTGCTTATTTGAAGTTTATCGTTTTGAAGTCAAATGTGAAAAGTTTGAAATTACACTAAGATTTGAAAATGTTATTAGTGATATTAAAATGAAAAGCAAAAGTTAAGATTTTAAAATCTATTGTAATATTGAAATTTGCAAACTTAATTCATACATTGATAATTACAAAAGAAATACCAAAATGGAATCATTGTAAGCAAATTGATATGAATTCAAGTTCCTTTATATGTGTAAGTAGCAATCTATTTTCAGACAATTTTTAGGGGACTTATACGTTACCACTCAAGGTATTTTTATTGCATATTTTCTTCTTTCTTAGAGAGTATTTCATTGCTCAAAAAATCAAATACCATATGAATATTAATGCAAATAATTTGCAGAATATCATCCAGAATATATTCCACTGCTCTAAAAGTGTTTATTTGTTAATGAAAAACGTAATGCCTTAAGGCTATCCAGTAAAAGTAATGTTAAAAAGTTATTAGAGAAGGCATTAAGAAATCAAAGATTGTTTTAAATTTCATAACATTCTTAGCATGTTGTCCCCTCCTATTCTGCATGGTTCTTGACATCATTCTTAATGTAGTTAGGTAATTTGATTAAAAACTGCTTGCTGCTTGAGCATGACTGCATATCTGGGAAGTGTAGCCCCTGCAACCAGAAAAAAGGAGGTAGAGTCACCACTTGTAAAGTAAATATTTTTATTTTAGTATTTATATTTTTACTGAGAGCATAAAATTGTGCTGTATTTAAGGGGAAAAGGAATCTGAGCATTTGGCTGTTACATGCTGATGCATTTAACTTGTCCTTATTCATGAAGTTTGGAACAAATCTGCTTGAAAATTTTATGAAATCCATTACATATACTGAGAATTATTCTGTTTTTTATGTGTATTTCTATGTTGTATGGTTATTTTTATAAAAAATATTATGTACAAAAAATATTTCATTTAAATTTTGTTAAAAACAAAATGGGTGTCTTAAGGTAATTTTTCTCATTTGCAATTACAGAAATAATTCTTTATTAATGTACTTGTGTATTTCTTCTGCCACTTTTATTTCATTATATAAATTAGATGAGTGGGAATTTTTTTTTCTATACTTGAAAGATGAATAAAAATGCACTTAATTTAAATATGTCATGTGCCCATAATGACCATAATTTTCATATTAAAATTATAAAAGTGACAGTAATATTACATTAACATGTGATTCACAAGTGCATAATATTTGGACTGTCTAGCTCTGGTACTTCTAAGAAAAATGTACCTGAATGTGGAGAAATATAATTTTAAGCAAAATTAATTTAAAACGTAATATTAAAATTCTGCATCTCATCAGTGCATTCCAAGGTTCTAATTATCTGCAGTTTTCTTCCTGGATTGTTTCTCCCCTTAGTTCTGGCTTCCTAACCGAGCAGCATGTTGGACATAATACAGTTGATTGTTGTCACTGAAATGCAGAGCCTTTTGTATACTCTACCCCAGCTTTAAGCCGCATTTCTTGACATGTGTTACCCAGTGTGTAAAAGTTTAGCTCTTTAACTCATAGTTTCTTGAAAAAGAGTTCCCTAGTGTGCTCACCTCATGTGAGTACACTTTATAATTATTTCAGAATGCAATTTTCTTCTACCAAAAAACTGCCATGAGGTGGCCAAGGTCGTTAAGGTGCAGACTTGTGAGCAGAGGTCTGGGGTTTGATCCCCACCAGGACCATTCTTCCTGACAGATTTTTTCCAGGTTTTCCTCAGTCATAAATGGCAAATACCGGGGAGGTGCCCTAAACTTAGGCCAGGGAAGTTTCCTTCCTTTAAAAAAGAGTACTTTCCCAATTTATCATTTCATTTCATGTATCATCACTGTTCACCGCCTGTGGTGCCTCATTACTAAAAATGGGCATTAAACACTATTAAAAAAAATTCTTCTGCCATATAATGTTTTCTTCTATATACAGTGAATTCCTGGCTTTGCAATGGGCACATGTTGCATCATTAATAAAACTAGAAGTAACTAAGAATACTTCTCACTGTGTACAATTTCGCTGCTTCTCATCCATTCCCATTAGCAATCCCATACACAAAAACCATGTCAGTCATTTCACTCACAGAATACTTTGCCATGTTCTCTTAGCACAAAGGGCAAGCAGTAAGCACACAGTTAACTGTGAAGGCAGGTACATCTGAGTAGCTTGGTTGTTAGGAATGCTCTATACTATTCACATGTGATGTTACTAACTCCTGCACCACCTACAGTCTGAGTTGTTAATTCCTTGTATCTCTGGCACCAATCTAGTCTGGACATTCAAGTTTGTTTTTTTTTGTGTCTTTTATTTGCTGGGATCTGCATTATGTGGGAGTCATTTTCATTCTAAATCACCTGGTATATGGGAGTCCCCACTCTCCTTCTTATGAGACATTTGTAAATATATAAGTCAGCAACATCAACTAAAATTCAAAGTTTGTAAACTTCATCATGATGTAAGCAAAAAATAAATCTCTATCAATGGTATGCATTAATAAGCAGATAAAATAAAGTAACAAGCTTATGATGTGGTAAACTGAAATACAATTATGTATTCATTCAGTAACTCTATTATTAGATTTTTCTTAAAAAATAATTAAACTGAAAATATGCAAATTAATAAAAAGAGTTTTAAGAATGACCTATTTTAACAAAAGCCTGGGTAATGTCTGCTGCTGCAATTCAAACTATTCATTGAACTAGTAGGCTATATCATTGCTATCGAAAGAGTGTAAAATGACCATTGCTTTAAGATGGCTCTTCCTCTTAATTTAAGTAGTTCTTTAGCCTTCTAAGACTCAATAAAAATCTCTAAGCTCTACAAGTTGACACCAAAACAGTTAAAAACAAGTCATATAAATTTGGTTTGTTCCATAAGAATTTTAGGTGCACAGTTATCACTTTTCTAAAACTGTACAAATAAGGCAATGTTATCTAGGGAGTTCTTGATCACCTTTGATTCCATCATCATGTTGCAATGCAATATCAACCTGTCAGGATCAATGTAATGTTACAAAAGTAATGTCTGTAATATCATCACTTCTCTTTTGATGATTTGTTCAGTTTTATTAAACTGAAACACCAATTATTAAAAAAAAAATTAGCTGGCAAAGCTGTGAGGAGCACTTCTAGAATTTATCTTTTTGGAGTACACCTTTGGCATGGTAGTTGAGGTTCTTGTAAGTGAAGAGATGGGTACTTCGTATGCCAATGTAAGAATGGGAAACTCTGAATGAATGGAATTACTGTTGTCAGTATTACTCAATATTGTTGTCTGTGTTTTTCTGTAAACTTGCCAAAACTAAAAATTAACTATATGCTAATATTTATTATCATCACCCTGGAAATATTGGGGGGTTCTGGTATGGAAAAACTTTGGCATGCCCAAGCACCTCCAGTCCCTAGGATCAGCGTCTATAATTCAGTGATTAAATTGAATAAGCTAGTTTGAAGTGCTTATTCCTAGCAAAGTGCATACTCATGTTATATAAATATTATTTATTTATATGTGTAGTATGTTTTAAAATAAATAATGCTGTTACTGATATGTACATTTTCCTGAAACTGCTCAGAAATGTTATCATAATTCTTCTAGCATCTATCTGCCTTTATAAAAGGTATATATTGCATTATTCAAGAAATTTTCATAAATAATATTCATTTGTTCATTGTTAAACAAATCTCCTTCCCCCCATACAGAACGTTTCTTAATTCTGTGGTGCAGCTAAGGGCAGTTCATCTCCATTCCTTCAGTCCACTGAAAAGAGTTTTGATGTTATTGACCCATCTCCATCAATATTTTAGTATCATTAATTTTTATACTGCAAAAAGTACCTTAACAACACACAAAGTAGAATTGTTTAACCTAAGTTTTTAACAATGAAGTAGAAAATGTAATTAATTAATTGGAGTTAAAATATTATACTTACAAAACTGTTGACATTGGAGTGGTAATATATCCTAAATTTAGGTATTCTTTTTTTTTTTTTTTCTTTTTTTTTTTTTTTTTTTTACACTAAACTCCATTTACTTACGTAAAAGTAAGACGCGTTTCAGGAGAATCTTACTTTTATAAATGGAGTTTAGTATAAAAAAATGAATACCTAAGTTTAGGATAATTGGAGTTAGTTTGATACTCATACTTCACTTACTTGGCTTTTAACTGAACATGTTTCAGGACAAAGCTGAGCATAGGAATAAGTATTCACAAAACACGCTCAGTTAAAAACCAAGTAAGTATAAATGTCATAAAACCAACTACAATTATTAACTTCAACACATGTAGTATTTGTGTTCAAAACATCATAATTTTAGAATACTGCAGTTTAATTCTTCAGAAATTGGAAAATCAGCTGTTTAAATAAGCTTTTGGGTGGCATGCACATTGTATAAACTTTTATGAATGGGTTTGATCAGTTGCACTTCATTGCGGTAATATTTCAGGTTTGACTGGTGAAGTAAAATCTGTGGACTCACTGAATATTGATGCTACAACACTATTGCCAGGCATAAAACCTCCTAAAAGCCAGGATAATGCTGAAGTGGCTGTAGGCTTTGATCACCCAGCTCAGCTGAACAATACATTACACAGTGTAGGAAAGGTGAGTATAAAGCCTTAGCAATAGTGTAATTATGTGAACCTTTAAATGTTTGGCTTAAATATGCAAATTTACATTATAGCAATGGTCAGCTTTATCAATATTGAGCTAAAAGTTATTATCTTAGAACTAAACTGCAGTATGAGGTCTTCTAAAAATTATACCTTTACCTTCATACATTAAGCTTTCAGCAAGTAAATAAAACAACAAATTAATTTTAATAAATAAACAATTCTTTTTGCAATAAAAGTTAACTTTAAGTTTTCTTGCTGTTCTTTTTTGTACTTTTTTAAAAAAAAATTATACTTAAAAACTCAAATGAAAAAAAAAAAAAAAAGAAATGTTTTTCTGCAATAAAATCATTCTAAGTTGCACATTTTACATGACACCACAGCAACAATTGACTGTTTCTCACTATACCACGATATTCATCTTCTGGCATTCTGTGATTTCCATATTTTCCAGAAACTTACCGCCACGGGTGGCCGAGGTCGTTAAGTCTCGGACTCGTGAGCGGGAGGTCTGCGTTCGAATACCGCCAGGACCGTCCTTCCTGACTGAGGTTTTTTCCAGGTTTTCCTCAGTCCTCATAAATGGCAAATGCTGGGGAGGTACCCTAAACTTAGGCCTGGAACGATTCCTTCCATAAAATCCTTTCCCAATTTATTATTTCATCTCATGTATCATCAGTGTCCATCGCCTGTGGTGCCTCTGTAGCAAAAACGGGCGTTAAACACTATTCATTCATTCCAGAAACTTAACAAGAAATTCATTTTTTAAATAGTGTTTAATGCCTGTTTTTACTATTGTGGCATCACAGGAGGTGAAATTGATACATGGGATGAAATAATAAATTGGGAATGTAAATGGAGCTATTCAGGATATTAAACAAGAAATAAAAATTGAGGTCATTAAGACCATTAAGAAACAAGTTGATGAAATGAAAGCAAGAATGGACAAATTAGAGGAGAAATATCGCAAGTTTAATTTGTCATTTGTGGAAGTGGAAAAACAATGAGATATCTGAACCATACAAGATGTGACTAAAATTTTGGAGCAGAAATTAGAGTTGAAATTAGGAGGATGGCGATTTGCAAACCCTTTTCATGCGGGGAAAAAACAGGAAGAAGTGTGATAATTGTGAAGTTTCAAGATTTTGCACAGGTCAAAGAAACTGAAAGGGTCAGATATCTTCATAAGCAAGGATCTATCATTTAAAGAATGAGAATTGAAGAAAAAACTCATTATGCTGAAGAAGACAGGCTGGCAGGAAGGTATATGTTCATAACCTGCAGCTGTGAATTGACAACAGTAAAGTGACACTTAAGGGAGAAAAGGATCTAAGGTTATTGGATGAAAGGCCAGAGCAGGAAACAACTCAGAAAAATATGCCAATGTTGGAGAGAATAGGAAGATCAAAGGGAGTCCCACTAGAAGTGCCATATTAGGAGAAGGTAAGCATGTGCCACACAAGCAGCATGATTTTTAAAGTCAAGGATTGGAGCGCGCTTCAGAAAGATTATTTCACCGGACAAGTGGCTATCATGTAAAATGCAACAGCTGGCAGAGCATGCCACAGCATGGTGGAGGGGCAGTAGGATTCTTTTATCGAGATGAAGGGGAGTTACTACTGAATCAAGCTTGCTGTCAACTTCTCATGAAAGTATATTGGAGCTTCAGAACAGAGGAAGATAGAGTCCATTCATCTGTTACATCGATGGAAATCTGGTGAGGAAATTGAACTTTGGAGTAAGATAAAACTGTAAGAATTTAAATATAGATTAGGATCAAAATTGGAGATCAAGTCAGTTATACAGAGACAGAGTTTGTTTTACAGGGGAAGTTTAATGCAAGAAATGGAAACATGCAAGCAAGAGATTGTGGTATATTGTGGGATAGCTTTGCTGATAAAGGGTGAGGTTGATATAGGAGGAGCAAGGATGTGAATGAAGAAGGACTTAAACTTGTTCAATTTTACAAAGATAATGGGTTTAGATTGTTAATGGCTTGATGAGGGAAAATGATAAAGGTGAATTTACAGGTGTTGAAATGGAAATATTTATTTCCACATAATTAATACAAATTACAAATTTAACTATAATTAGCAATTTTAATATACATATGTAAGAAATATTACAAGAAGAAAAATATATGCATCACCTATTTTACATTTTACCATTACAATTCACGAGTTAAACAATATTTGTACCTATATGTATAATTTTAGAAGCTGTTTACAGTGAAGTCATCATTTTTAAAATGATACACTATGGGTAACTTATTTACACACTTCACTTACTCTATTTTCCTAAGTTGGAACAATGTTTCGGGAACCAGCGTTCCCATCCTCAGCCATTGACCCAGTGGTTTCTGATGTTTGTGTTGGTTCCTTGCAAGTTGTTGTGTGAACTGGTGGTGTGATCTGGTGGATCTAAAATGAATCTCGAAAGGTGATCCCATGGCGGAAGGTCAAAATTCATAGCGATTTTATGATATTTTAAGATGAAAATATTCTCCCAGGCAGTTAATTCAAATGGGTTCTTTATTTCTTTTAAAAATTTTATCTCTAGGTTTATTTCATGATTATGGCTCCAATAATGATGTGCTACTGCCGGTTTTTCTGTCTGTTTAAATTTAATGTTTCTAAAATGTTCTTTCTTCTGGAGTGTCAAGATTTCTCTTGGTTTTTCCTGTGTATTTCAAATTACAGTCTAAGCATTCTATGGTCTATATTTCTGATTTTTTTTCTATGGGTATCTTGTCTTTTAATTTTGAGCTTAAGAGGTTCTTGATATTGTATCTGTTGATTGGGGCTAGCTTTATATTGAATTTTTTGAAAACCTTTTTGAATTTGTAGCACAGTTGTGGGTTATATGTGAATTTGCAATATCTTGATTACTTTTAAAGTCGATGCCTCTCTTATGGTTTTCTCGAGTTTGTATTTGTTGATCCTTTTTATTATGGTTGAGGTGTTAAAGCCATTGTTATTAGCTGTGTTCATGATGTATTCAAACTCATTCTTGTATTCTATGGCATTGAGCGGGATGTTGACCAATCTAAACGTCAAACTATTGAATACTGCATATTGGTGTGGTACTGGGTTGAATCCGTTCTTTTTTATGTAATGGTCTGTATGTGTCGGTTTTCGATATATACCAAACTGTATATTATTCGCTTTTCTGATTAGTTTTAAATCTAAGAATGGAAGCCATCCATCTTTCTCAATTTCTATAGGGAATTTAGCAGATTTGTCTTGTAAGTTGAGTAGTTTAAGGGAATCAATTAAGTGTTTCTTCGGTACTATAGCAAATATGTCATCTATGTATCTATGCCAAGTTTTGAATATCCAAAGAAAGGCTTTAGTGATATGTGTTTCAAATGATCCCATATATAATTTTGCTAATGTTGGTGATAATGGATTTCCCATTGTCAGACCTGTGATCTGTAGGTGTATTTTACTATTGAAACTGAAGGCGGTTTGTTGGATACATAGGTTTGTCAATTTAATAAGATCTTCTGTTTCTTCATTTTGTAATAATCCTGGAATATCTGTATTATTAATTATAGGACAGTGTGCACACTCCTTTCATATTTCCTTTAATATGTCGTCTATAAAATAATTAAATGGTATTGGGCTTAGTTTACAACCTTATTTTAGCCCCATATTGTTAGGTATCCATTCAGTTATTTTATTTTGTGCATATCTAACACAACACATATTATCTTTATACAACATATATATTAACTCTATAAACTTCCTACTTACCCCCTTTTCTCTCAGCTTAGTTCAGAGTGCCCCCCAGTAGATGGTATCAAATATCTATTCCAGATCTACACACACACACATATATAAACGAAAAATAAAAATAAAATAACACTATTAACAATGTAACAAATTAACAGTAATAATAAAAGTAGATAAGGATAAAACACTTAGATAAAGTCACACTTGAAATTGCTATATTTCGAACTATTGGAGTTCTTCTATGGCAAGAAGCTAGACTATGTATATATCCTTCCTCTTTAATTAGTATATATTTATCTATGATTGTTCTTAATATATTATCTAAGGTGAATATTTCCCTCCTAAATCCGATCTGTAATGCCAATATCTTTCCTTCTTTCTCCCTCCAATTTTGTAACTGTTTAGCTAGCATTCCTGTATATATTTTCCCAATCATCAATAAAAAATTGATGCCTCTGTAGTTTACAGGACAATTTTTGACTCCTCTTTTATTGTATTAAACAATTTAACAAGCAACATTCTTCTTTCTTCCTCCATATACCACACCTTCCAATATTCTTTTGGTATGCCATTTATTCCAGTGGCTTTTTTATTTTTTAGTTGTGTAAGCTACTCATTTTGCCCTATTTCTTGGTATAATTCTTTTACATAATTATTATACTCTCCTAATATTTTTGGTATTACTAACAAATCCCCCCCCCCAAAATTCCTTAATATTAGACACATATACAAGGCCAATTAAGTATTTGTGTGAACTGCAGCCCTGTAGACCTAGCAAGACAATTATTAAAACGGAAGGAGAAAGATAGTCACATTATAACCAAGTCACAATTCACCTGAGGCTCTCTCAGGCCCACTATCAAGTTGTCAACATTTATTCTTTTAACAGGCAGATATTTAATAAAACATTCTATGATGTTAATAAACATAAAAATTAATAAACTTAAAAATTAATTCAATTTTAGACAACATACATGGAGAAACAAATGGATAAATTCCAAATCATTGTTTTTTTAATATTAAAAAAATATAAAACATTTCCTGTTGCAAAAGAATAAAAACAGAAAATGTAAAATTATTATGATTGTTATGGCAGCAAAGCTGATATATCCTGTTAATGCAGTTGAACAAAATGCAGATTGCAAGTTATAATAATAATAATAATAATAATAATAATAATAATAATAATAATAATAATAATAATAATAATAATAATAATGATAATGATAATAATAATAATAATAATAATAGTAATTATGACAATAATACTAATAATCCAGATAGCACCCCCTAAAAATCTTGCATAATTTGTTTACCTTAAATTCTTATCTTGAATATGGGTATATTTGAATATAGTTATGCTGTGCTCTCTCCCCCCCCTCTCTCTCTCTCTCTCGATTATCCCTTGGTTAATAAGGAGATATAGCAATTATATAACAATGAGTTCAGGGATAAGAAAGTGAATATATTAATAACTCTTTATTAGTACAAATAAAAGTGAAAAGCAGATGTAACATGCTTTTTGCCAAAAGAAGCTGGTTTTACAATACAAAATGCTTTTGTTTACAGATCAGGTATATTTTCATATTTAAATAGGTTGCATTTAAATGCCTTGATGGATTACCTTTAGAGAAAATATTTATGATTTTACCGTACTGAATGGCATCAAAGTTTGCTTCAGCTCTACTTTAAATATAAAAGCCAGTGCAAAAACACCACCTATTGTGCCATGGTGGTAAGGAATATTTATGCCTCAAATGAGCTGAAAAATAATCGGCATCTGAAAGTTACCCTGTAATTGGCAATTTTTCACTGTGAGGAGCAAACATGTAATAAAACTCTAAACAGACAATTTGTACTCATTTATATCTGAACATAAGCTTGTTTATTCAAAAGAGGACATGTTCGCAATATTTGAGCAGTTGCTTTCATGCACTAATCATAGCGTAAGATGGAGTAAAAGAATATAATTTAGGTAAAGAGCTAATGCTGAAACATGTAAATTGGAAGGAAGGCCAGTTCTTTCACATGTATGTATGTAGATCTTCAACTATAGGTAGTCACATGATGGTACCCATCTTTAAGGAATGTACAAAAATCAAAAAGAGCTGCAACTCTAGTCTCTGATACTTTATTTGGCAGCTCTACATGTGTGTGCCTGTTATCAACTGCTTACATTGGCTTATTATGAAATGAAAATTGCAATGTTTCTTGTACCTTAGTTTTGTTCATTGCTTCCTCCCAACTCCCACCCAGCCAAAAACTGAAATCAGATTTAACAAAATAGTTAGCAATCAGTAAAGATTTCTAAAATGATCATTTTATTGATGCATATCTTTCTTTAGTATTTAAACCTCAGTCCACACTATGCATCAGGAAACAACAAATACACATGACTGAAAATCTGCAGATCTGGTTATTAAAGCTGTTGACAATGGAGTGGTAATATATCCTAAACTTAGGTATTCATTTTTTACACTAAACTCCATTTACTTACATAAAATAAAACACGTTTTGGGAGAATCTCCGGCAGTTCAGTAGCAACCGAAGATGGGAGAGATTCTCCTGAAACGCGTTTTATTTTATGTAAGTAAATGGAGTTTAGGGTAAAAAAATTAATACCTGACTTTAGAACTTGATATAAACTAATAATGCTGCTCTATGGAGACAGATTAAAGCTATTATAACTTATGCACTTCAGTTATAGAAGTGATTTGCATAAATGTTAATTATGTTTCCTATCTGTTTCAGAATCGAGCTAGGATACAAGTAAAGCGCCGACCACAAAGTCGCCATGCTCGTCATGAAGCCATTCGTTCTTCTGATCTAGACTATGAAGAACATACTGAAGTTTCCTCATCAAATGTTGGAAACAAGGCATCTTGTGACAATTTCTTGCAAAGCAGTGGTATATCAGTACTCAGTGAAAAACAAGAGATTTTGTCATCAGTTAAACAAAATGTTTCATCATCATGTTACAAAGACAAACCATCAAACCCTTTATCTTCTACTGTAAATTTGAATTATTCTTTGACAGAACCATTTCTTTCTGGCAATAGCAATCCTTTATCTCCATCTACTGATGAGGAAGATTTATTTGGTGTTCCATCAGATCTGCCTTCAGAGTATGGTAATAATAGTTCTCAAAATCTCTTTGCTTCTGCTCCAGTTCTTTCCCCACTAGAACTTCCTTCTAGCTCCAGCATTATAACTAATGGAGAAGCAAAGAAAGTATTGTTATTAGCACCTGAAAAGGAAGGCCCCAAGCAGAAAAGTTCTTTAACAACAAATGACAAATCAACACTCCTGTCTTCCAAGCTGCCTGATAGCACATTATTTAAATATACTGAAAATAGTAATTGCAGCAAACAGGATGTAAAACAAGGCCTTGTAAATGAACTTCTGGACAACCATATTGCTTCTGGTGATAGTGACAAAGGTGATCTTTTCAGTGAGCCGAAAAAGCAGAAACCATTGCTAGAGATTGCTAAACAAGATTTGTTCGACTCCAGGAAAGAAAGGGATGGTTTGTTCACAAAAGAACATTTCATGCCTAAGCAAGACATCAGTGATGAGCTTTTCAGTAAAGGTGCAGATCATGACATTGAATCCCAGTCCATCTCATCCTTAAACAGAAATCTGGTTGAAGAGAAAAGTAAAGATATAAGTGATAATAGTCTTTTTATTTCAAGTGGCAGCCAACACAATTCACTATTTGTAGAAATTGACAAAGAAAGCTTTACACCAAGTAAAAAATCTGGTTTAGCTGATGTTGAGGAAAATGCTGCAGATCTTCTGTTTTCATCACATGATAATTCATTATCAAATTCCATAGTTAGTGTAATAAATAAGGAGGTGCAGATAAAAAGGGCAGATGAACAGTTTTCATCAGATGATAAAGTAGAGGAAGAAAATTTGTTTAGAACAGGAATGTACAGTAATTCTAGTGCTAAGTTATGTGTAAACACTGCAACAGACAGCAAGCTGGAGAAGAAAATGCCTGTATCCAGTATAAACACAGAAGATATTTTTGCCTATAATAATTGTGAACATGAAGACCTCTTCAAAGCACCAACCATTCAAAGTTTAAACAAAACAGGTACAAGTGTTAAAGGCAGCAACTCCTTGTTTGGTGAAGATGATGATGATATCTTCAGAGGTGCGAAAGGGAATATCAAAACAGCAAGCAGTAGTGTAACTAAGACGGATGACTTAGGTAAGAAAATTTTATTGATAAAATGTTTTTAAGGACAGATTTGGCAAGAACTTGTATGAAGTTTTAATTTATGTGTAATTGCGAAACAACAGGGATAATTTTAATTGATATCATTATATGATTCAGTTAATATGATTGGCTTCACTGTGCAAGTTCCAATTTACATTTAAGGGATAATTTTGTTCTTATATGTGTGTGTATGTATATGTATATTCAGGGTGTTAATAATCTACACCAAAATAATTTCAGAGAGTGTAGAGATGTCGTGTATAAGCAATTTGGGATAGAAAACGTATGGCCTATCTGTTCAAATTTCGAAGTATGGCTTATAAGTTTCTAAAGGCCAGTGTCTGCCACTGGCTATTAAGATGTCCTTTGAAAGCATAACACCCAATAAAGAAGGAAGTTTCTGAACGTAACACTCTGGTGCCATGGTTATAACATTAGCTTTCCAGTTCGAATCTCATTCATCACATTTTTTTTTTATGGTTTTCTGACTAGGGCCTAATAATACAGCTTTTAGCCTATGTTTTAAGTTGGTGTTTCAATTTATATACTTCAATCTTAACACACATAAATTACAAGCCTTGCTTACCAAAGGTAGTAATTTGATTTATTTATGGATGCTCTTTAACATCTCAGGTCATCAGCGTACCAAAGGTAGGATTATGGGTAATCTTAATGAGTTAGATGTCGTATATTCAAAGATTACCTAAATTTCATTTATAGTAAGTATATCTCAGCACTTCATGTTAAATAAAAAAAAAATAACACCATGACAAGAATTGAGCCCATGGCTTGTGGATCATCAGCTTTTGCATTATACATTACATCACACAAGTAGTTTAAGATCTCCTTCTAGAGTAGCCTACATAACACAAGAAGGCAGTTAAGTATGGTTAGGTAAATGTGTTAGGTAAATTAAGTTTTAGGCATCATGTTTGTAGTAAGCTTATTAGCCATTGTATATTGGTAATAAATTCATTGTTGATAAAGAGAATAAAACTTGAAAGTATTAAGTAAATTTCACTCATAATTCTTTAGTGTGCATAATGCAGCACTTCATGTTAAATAAAAAAAATTCAACAGCATGACAAGAATTAACCTGCGGCCTGCAGAACATCAGTTTTTGCATTTTATATTACAGCATACAAGCAGTTTTAAAGAACTCGCTCTGGAGTAGGCTACATAATGCAAGAAGACAGTTAATAGATGTTCAGTGCCACACTGTCAAATGATTAGTTCGAGATTTGAGGGATTTTTATGGCACTAAATCTTGAAAACACTGATAATGGACTGCAGAAAATCAGTATTTCTATGCTTGCAAGGCAGTTTTAAAGACATTCTAAACCAATTTTTCATCCTGCTTGGTCTTAACAAAGACTTATTAGTATCTGATGCAAAAATGTTAACACCATAAAATGAGTTATGTTAAGTTGTGGACCATACATTGTCTATCTCAAATTGCTTAAATTTGACTTCTCTACACTCTCAGAAATATTTTGATGTAGTTCATTAACATGCTGCATATAAAGTTAACTGGAACTTTTATAAAGTATCTTTAGAATCCTTATATTAAAACTCACAAATTATCAGAGGAATAAAAACAGAAAACATTTTAAGTAACAGTGATAAAAAAAAAATCAAGCAACAATGATATTCCATGGAATCTCTGAACATGTTTTTTTTTTCCTCCTTCTTCTTATTACATTGTACTATATTGTCGTGTGAATGCAGTTTGTTATATAAAAATTACTCCCTCAGTCAAAATATCAGATTTTCAATTGCCTCACATTTAAATAACAGTCATTCAGCATAATATAATGGAAACAGAGGAAATGTGATTAAAGGAATGGTTGGAGAGAGAGCATTTAGGAACTTCTTTAATCAACTATTTATAGAAATGAAAATTTTTCTTCTTCCTCAATGAACCAAACAAGCCTAGTCATTCCTTATCCTTCTATCTAAAGCTAGTATTTTTCAAATTCCCTTCAGTTGCCCAACTTATGAAAATCACCATACTCTTTCCATGTTCATTTTCTATTCATCTTGCCTACTCAGACTAGTAAATGCACTAATTGTTTTTTTCAAGCTTCAAATTACCTTTAAAAAAGTGACCTTACATTGAACTATGCATTAAATATTGGTACTACTTGAGCACCTTTTTATTATTATTCTGCTCTGTGCCAACATTGCTTTTATTCTCAATATTTGAGACCTAATTTTACACATTGTCAATTTTTTGAACTGTGCTGTAAGACCAATGGATCAGCTGAGTATTTTGCTGAAGCAAAAACATATAACTAATAGAAATATGTGATCTGTTTTATTTAATACGTTAAAATTAAAAAATTTAGGTAAGAATATTTTTTATCCTACACTAATTATTCAATGTGTTCACACTAACTCCACCTGCTTATATAAAACTAGGACATGTTTCTGGAGCAATCACTCCCATCATCAGCTTTTGACTGAGTACTGTTACTCGAAATGGTGGCTGGATACCAGGATGCTCCTGTGGCGGTGTCTGATGGTTCTAGTAGGAACTTGCTGAGCAGCATACTTTTGGACCAAAAATCATGAAATTACCAGAGCCTAAGTTGCTGAAACAACTTTACAACCTAATGGAGCTATCCACTTAAATTTTCATCTTAAAAAAAAAAGGACATTTAATGAATTTTGATTTTCCTCTTATGAATGAACGGCAAGTTCCTAGTAGAACCATCAGACACTGCCACAGGAACATCCTGGTATCCAGCCACACTATTTCAAATAACAGTAGTCGGCCAACAGCTGATAATGGGAGTGATTGAAATATGTTCTAGTTTCATGTAAGTGGAGTTAATGTGAACGTGTTGAATGCATTAGTGTATTGTACATTGTCTACAGCCTCATAAGTATAATTTATTTAACAATATTGTTTATTTATTAATGTAGTTTATTTAAGGATGTTCTTTAACATCTCTGGTCATTAGCATCTCTTTCAGTTCAGGGTATGAAACGGCCATTATGTAAGGGTAAATCATTAAATAAGTTACAAATTGATGTGGTGTAATACATGTTTGAATGAGGCACCTGAGTCTATTTCCTGGCAGCATTAGTTTGGTGGTAATAGGTAACATTTAACAGGAAACAATTTATGTATGCAATAGCAAAAGAGTAGTTGCAAGATGGCAGCACTTCTAAGTGAGCGTATAACCCTAGAGCAGCACTCTGTTATGTGATTTTTATGAGCAAAAGATATGCAATCAAAGAATATTCATATGTTCATATGATGTTCATATTGATGTGGTGTAATGTTTGAATGAGGCACCTGAGTCTATTTCCTGGCAGCATTAGTTTGGTGGTAATTGGTAACATTTAACAGGAAACAATTTATGTATGCAATAGCAAAAGAGCAGTTGCAAGATGGCAGCACTTCTGAGTGAGCGTATAACCCTAGAGCAGCACTCTGTTATGTGATTTTTATGAGCAAAAGGTATGCAATCAAAGAATATTGATAAAGAAATGCTTCACATCTATGGTGGTGAAAAGTGCATGTCACATCAAACTGTTTACAATTGAGTGCAGAAGTACTGAAGATTAACATTGCATTCGCCAAGCAACAGATTGCCACAGAGGTGAATTTGCAACAAGTTGAAGACAATTCAAGCAGACTATAGGCAGTATAGCAACTGATATTAATTGTTCACATGGCATGGTCTACCTCATAATGAATTTCAGGTTTCTTAAAGTCTGTACATGATGGTACTGCTCAAGCTGACCCCACAACAGAAATGCAAAGAATGAGACTGGCAATGGACACAATATACTAGTCCAAATTGTCACAGGAATGAGTCTTGATCCACCATTACCAGCTCAAAACAAACTCTGTGTCAAAGCAGTGGAAATATCCTCTATCACCTGTGGAAAAAAAGTGTAAAGTGACACCGTCCGCCATGTAAATGATGCTCACAGTCTTGTGGGATCATGAAGGCATAGGGCTCACCAATTTCAGCCCCAAGGAAAAATCCTAAATGCCAATTTCTTCTGCAACTCCCTCAGGAAATTTCATAAGGTCATCCATCAGCAGAAGCCACCAATACTCCTCACCAAAGGATGTTGCTCTTGCATGACAATGCATTTCCTAATACTGGCAATAAAACAAATGAATTGCAGTGAAATTTCAAGTGGGAAGTCCTTAAGCATCTGCCATAAAATCCCAATCTTGTTCTAAAAACATCCATTTGTTTGGCCCTCTAAAACTTCATCTTTCAGGTGAACATTTTCTTGATGATGAAGGTTTAGAAAGGGAAGTCACTACCTGGTTTTGAAAGCAGTTTGTCTGAGTTAGTAAGCTTTTTGTATGAATGAGGGTACCATGTTTTGACACTTCTGATATCTTGGGAGTATTCCATTGGAGTATAAATTAAATCATCTTTTTTCAGCAAATGCTTTATAGCCCCAAAGTCTCTGTCACAGGGTGAATAAGGGATAGGGAAGTTGTGGGTGATTATGTCAAATTGCCCTTTGTCACAAAGGTTTATCAAAAATATAGTAACTGTGTGATTCTTGTTTTGTACTGATGGACCATCACAATGAAGGATTAGTTTTTTTTACCATATTCGATAACAAAAACACAAAATGTACCCCAGTTTACTGCAGTGTTGCTTGACTGATTTCTGACCTAAACATGAAGTGCAATGTCATGCCTGACCTTCACAGGAGGATGTTATTTGACTGATTTGAGCACTAATGTGTGCATATATCCTCATAGAAGCATATTCTGGTACTAACTCTCTCTCTCTCTCTTTCTTTCTTCCTTCCTTCCTTTTCTTTCTTTCTTTTGTTTTTTCTTGACTGGTTTCTGAAATAAACAATTCATTTCTTGAAAATCAGTTGCATATAAACATTTCTGCAGTGTAAGGTAGTTTCCAGCTCCCAGCTTGGCAAGTAATCACATTTAACGTGGTTATGCATGTGCAAATGTCAAAAACATAAAACTTGATTTGCACTAATTTTAAACATATACATTGAGATTGAGTTTAATGCTTGACAGAGAACTTCCTTATACACAGTCTTACTATATAGAAATTGGTTTTCTGATTAGTTTTTTTTTTTTTTTTTTTTAATTTGTAATCAATGTTTCTGATACTTTTTTTCTACATATAAGAGGAAGCTTGCTATTATTTTAGTTCAGAGAATTTGTGCACAGAAAAGTAAATCTAATTTTTCATTGGATAATACCTTATGTCCTATAGAATTGTTATAATTGAAATATCCATTTCAACTTAATACTGTAAAGAAAACACTAGCATAATACAAAGTAATTTTTCTGACTGTGTCTTATGTTTGCTAAAAAAAGAGGCAGTTTGATCTAACAATAATTATGATAGTCTGCACAACAGGTCCATAGTTTTAGTGTTCTGTAAATAAAGTCATTTGCATTCTTCCAAAAATACAGTTAGATTTACTACTTCATGTCAATGTCCAGGAGCACAATGAGATGTTGCAAAAGAGCAGAGAACATGCAAGAGGTACAATGATACCATCCATTTTTTAACCATATCTGCACTGCTATTTTGTGGTCATTAATGAGTCAGAAGAGGCAGTTAATAGAAGATTCATTTAGGTGTAATCATTTATTTTGCAAAGCATGATGCAGTTATCATTGTGCATCTAGAAATGTCTACCACATTCCACAGAACATCAAACTGCATACGGAATGATTTAATTTTGCAATAACTGATGATATGCATAAGATAAAAGAGGAACTTTCAAACATATCATATGTTGCACCCAAATAAAATTAGATTGAACTTTAGATGTTATGAATGTAGGCTTTCAGCAACCCTTTAGTTATGTTGATTTAGAGAATGGAAAAATTAAGAAATATATCTATTACATATGTAAGCTATGATGGATCTGCTAATGCTTTATTTGAACATATTGATTATATATCCTAAACTTAGGTATTCATTTTTCTACACTAAACTCCATTTACTTTTATGTAAGTAAATGGAGTTTAGTGTAAAAAAATGAATACCTAAGTTTAGGATATATTACCACTCCATTGTCAACAGCTTCGTAAGTGCAATATTGATAATATGTTTCTTAAGTATGATTTGATTCCTGAAACATACAATGAGTTGTATCTTGGCCATACAATGGCCTGAGATGCAAGGATTTTGAAAAATATTCTAAAACAATATTTATGCATTGTTTCAGTGAAATTAAATTTAATCCTACCTCAACCTCTCACATGTTTGAAGGATTATAGAATATTCATGCAAATATCTACTGAATTGGATTCTTTCTTCCACAAGTTTTCCAAACAAACAGGAGCTCCTAAAGAGTATGCATCCAAGAAGATGTCTAGACATACTCCATATTCTCATCACCTTGTTCATATGGTAAAGGAGAATAGAAATGCAATTACAAGAGGTAGTCATAAAGTTTTAATTATCACCTTGGAAAAATAAAGTTAAGTAATTAATTTTTTTGGTTGTTTGCATGAACATGTCTGCAGTCCTGGTACACATTGAAATCCCCTTCATCATAGTACCATAGCATGCTGCTAGATGAGCCAAAACAAAATGGTGCAGCCCATTGATAAAGTGGAGTATCGTGTGATAATTCATTTTCTGCATTTGAAGGAGAACAACTCTGTAACAATCCATGCTGAGTTGGTGGAAGCGTATGGCAGCAATGCACCATCATATGACATAGTGGTTAGGTGGTGCATATGCTTTCATTGTGATCAAACAAGTCTGAATGACGAAGAATGAAGTAGCAAATCATCTCTCTGTGAAGAACCGGGAATTGCAAGAGAAGTAGAGGCCCTGGTGCTCAAAGACCATTGTATTACAATTGAGGCAATATTGGAAAAAGTGAAAATCAGTCATGGATCATTTTCAACATCTGCACTACATTTTGAACATGACAAAGGTTGCTGCCCTTTGAATTACACCCTTTAAAAAGCCTGCCGGAACTGAGCAGCAGAAATGTAGCAGCTGTGTGAGCCCAACCCAAATGACTTCTATAGCTGCCTAATTACCATGGGCAAGTGCTGGGTGGATTATTATAATCCCGAGACAAAGAAGCAAAGCAAGCAGTAGAAACTTGTGAATTCACCACCACCAAAAAAGGCGAAGACCCACCCATCATCAGGCAAGGTAATGCTGAGTGTTTTTGGGATTGTCATGGTGTGGTGCTAACAGATTATGCTTATAAGGGGCAAACCATCATATGAGCATATTACCGAAATCTCCTGACAAGGTTACGGGAGGATGTCAAGACAAAGTGTCGCAGGAAGCTGTCCAAGGGGGTCATTTTCCTCTATGACAATGCCCCAAATTATTCTGCATAGTACACAGTCACACATGCTGCTTCTTTGGGCTATCAAATTTGGCCTCGAGTCCCATATTCTTCTTACATGGCACCCAGTGACTTACTCGTCTTTACTCAGATGAAGACCATTGCATGGCAGGCATTTCCAGAATGATGACTCAATGATTTTTTTGAGATGGAACATTTCTGAACAGCCAAAATGCAGACTTCTACAATTAAAGTATCTGCAAGTCATCCATTTTTGGGAAAAATGTGTCACCTGAAGGGTGAATATGTAGAGAAGGTGTGTTAAAACGACAGATTCAATGTACAGAAGGACTAACGTTTATCACCAAATTTCATGGTTGCAGCTCGATTTTTTTGAGGTGATAATTAAAAGTGACTACCCCTTGTATTCGGGTCCTTAAAGATATTTTAGAAGAAAGTAGTGTGATACAAAAATGTTCCTGCACAATTATGATAATGTTGACACACAATTATTTATATTATTTTGAGTAGAATTTTCAGCTATATTGACATCATTTTCAACATATTGCAGTCAAATAAATGTTTTAATGCTGTTATGAAAAAATTTGCAAAAGCTAAAAGTTGCATTCATAACCTGACAAATTTGGGATTCCATGTAGAGCAAAACAATAATTTATTACCTTGAAGAGAATGAAATGGCACCAAGTAAACATCATCAGACAGAACTAAAGCCTGAAGTTGCAAGATTAGCCCTTCATAATCAAATAAGTGATATCACAGTTGTTCAGTGTGATGAAATATTTAGTTTTATGCACAACTTGAACTTTGTGTTTGGATCCTCTCAAATATGAAAAATACAGGGTACACTTTCCTGTTTCTAGTTTCAAATCTCTAAAGGAAAGCCATACATATTTGATTTCATCAGATTAAAGAATGTATTAACTGGGCTCTATTCTTTTGAAAAATTTTCTGGGCTACATCCATGTTAGCTGATAACAATACTGAAGGAAAGACAAGTGAAGACAGCATTACTAGAAATATATAAGGATTAATCTTATTGTTATTGTATTTAGCAGTACAGATTTCTTAAATGAATCAATCTCCGCATTCACAATCAATACTTTCCAAAGATCAGTACAAAGCCAATAGTGCCTGACATATTTAGCATTGTTGCCGTCGAAAAGGCACTTCTTTAAACCTAATAAAATTTGTTACACTATATATGAAAATATTAAGAAATTCAAAGAGCAAAGAAGAACGATTTTACATTTAAATTATAAAGGTTCAATTGCTGTTGTCATTGTTAATCTTCATCTTAATGAAAGTAATAAACATAGTTCAATCCAGTAAAAGTTTGAGAAAATGTATTTATAATGTTCTTGCTCTATTTATTAACCATGAGCTACTCACACAAACCCCATCACATGATGCTGACTCAATAGGATTCTGAAATATTCAGACAGATGGTAACTACTTATATTTCAGTAATGCTTACAATATGGTTGTCATTGATACAGCACCATTACTGACCATACTGCCATTATGAGTAATTGTGGTAAAGAAGACATTTTGTAATGAATTATAATGATGATAATCAAAATATGAATGTTCAAAATCCTATATTTCTCATTAATAGCAATAAAGAAAAAAACAAAGTTATTCTGGTAAATATCTTCAATAAGGATATGTTTAAAATATTAAATATGATATTTGATTGAATTTATACTACTCAAATTTCACTAATCTTTTAAAAAGGTAATGTTGTTCCAATGTTATAAATCCAACCCAATATCATCATTTAAAATAACTTCAGGTTCTGGTGGCCTAGTGTTAACTATTTTTACCTCATAGACCCACGATTGGATGTTCAATCCAGGCCAGGGTTATTGGATTTTTTTGAACATAAAAATTCTAAGTATGGCTTCCTTCAGAAGAAAAGTAAAGCTGTAGGTCCCATGTCATAGATTTACGGCACATAAAAGAACCTTAAGCCTGAAAGAATAAACCTATGATCAAAATTTATTGGCTGTTTCATGCCCTGAATCAAATGAGACATTGATGACCTGAGATTTTAAAGAGCATCAGTAAATAAACAAACTGATATTAAATATGTTAAATATCCTTTCAACTTTCAATTCAATGGGACTGTTGTGAGTTTACAATATTCTTGATATACTGTACTTAATATATGACATTTTAAAAAGAATTTAAGCCTGATGTTTGATACTAGTTTTACTTATTACATATTTAATTTATGCTTAATGCAGCTAAATTAGACAAACATCAACATATGAAAATGTTTTTGCATTGAAACTGAATCTGGAGTGTTCCTACAGTTCAGAATCATTGGAATAAACGTTCAACAATTTTCATTTCCTACCTTCTGTGATAGAACTATAACATGTTATGAGTATGATACTGAAATTTTTGTGTAAATACAACTTTTGGCATTAATATTTTTCTATCTTTTTCTCTGCATTCTGCACAGAATATAGAATAATCAACAGAAATATATCTGAAAGCCTTCTTTAACACTGTGATATTTGTTAAACCTTTAGCTATTTATTCTTTGCAGACACATACTTTGCAAGTCTCACCTCAAAGCAGACAGGCTCAAGGCATTCCTCAAGATCAGAAAGTCATACCAAATTTGTTAAAAAAGAAGATAGATTATTTGAGGATCCACTGATGGTGCTAAAGAAGTAAATGAAGAATTTGGGGGAAAAAATTGTAAGTTATTTTGTGTACATAAAGTGCCATTTTTTTTAACATATCATCGTACAATTAAGAAAGTGCTAAAAATTTCAGCTTCACCGTACTCTTCAGCATAAATGGAGATGAATTTGATATTTACTCTCTTACCTTTAAACTATCCAGGAATAAAAGTTACAGAAATCATATTTGGACACCTTG
Source organism: Metallyticus violacea (assembly GCA_030762175.1). Lineage (NCBI taxonomy): Eukaryota > Metazoa > Arthropoda > Insecta > Mantodea > Metallyticidae > Metallyticus > Metallyticus violacea. The sequence continues at coordinate 75,036,565 of CM060839.1, read as the reverse complement.
CGTATTCGTTAATTACTCCAACATCTAACACCTCTCAGATCATAAGCATTGATTCAAGTATTATAAGAACTTCAACTTCATGTTGTTGAAAAAATACAAAATGTTCACTTTCCCTTGCTTTAAAATGGGAAACAGTTATTTAAAGTACTTATTACTTATTAGAATTAATTATTTATTCTATTGTAGTGAAAGAAAAGCACAGAAAATATTTTGTACATATGGCACAAATTAAATTCTTCAAAACTGAACTGTTTGTATATCCTTGATTATACATACTACAACTGTCCCAACAATTCCTACATTAATACCTCTAAAATATCTATCAGAGTTTATAGATTGACTGAAATAAAATATAACAGGTTGTTTATACTGCATCCTATGACCTCAAACCATCCACTTTAAAGTAAGGTCAGCTGGCTGTTTTGTCCTGCTCAAATGCCCATAAAATGCTTCCACTTTATCTGGATCAGTCACCCTCAACATGTACAAATTTGGTCAGTAGGTGACCTTAGCACAACTGAGCACTACAGTAGAAAGTGCAGTATGAGATTGCAGTAATTACTACCTCAAAAGATCTACTTCTGAAATCGAATTCAATATTTTATTATTCGCCAATTTCTCATGTACCTTTTTTCCTTTCTATTTGGGAAGAACTGTCGTCGTCATTTCCCCTTTTTTCTCATTTTTTTTTCTTCCCACCCCGCCTGTGATGTAGCTAAGTGTTTAGTATGGGGCAAAGGTTTCAGCCCAATTAAGAAGTATACTTTGCTGTGTCGTTCATCGTAATCAATATGAAAGATATACAGGAATGGAAAGAACTTTAATTATAGCTGAAAAAATAATAATAAATGAATATGGGCAAAACCACAACATTAGTAAATAGGCTGTATGTCTTAATTTTAAAATATGGCTAATAACAAGAAACTCAGACCATTTAAGGAAGCGGAATTTGCAAAGCAGTAGGGGAAGGAGTGGGAGTTTATTGCAAGCACTTCAGCCATTATACTGCATTTGGTCAAAATAAAACAGTTTTTGCACGGGAGAGCCAGGCAATCCTCTTTACTCTCACATACTATGTTATATGAGCAATCTCTTCCAGCAAAAACCAAAAACAAATACAAAAAATAAAGAAATATTTAACCTATATTTCTTAACTTAAATATATAGTAACAAAGTGGCTTCCATCTCATATTGGAACCCATGGTAATAAAATGGCAGATACCCTGGCAAATAAGGAACAATTCTTACTAAAGATCAACAAATTTCTAGAAGTTCAAGAAGCACTACTTAGAAAAAGGGCTTTCAAAAACTATAAACATATCACCTCAAATAGTATCAAGGACGAACCAGTGAGCCAAAATAAAATAAAATGAACAGCCAATAAACATAAACCATGGAAGGAAGAGATGGCAACTTTCTAAGAATAGAAATTTAAATGACTGGGTTTAATTAAAAAAAGGGGAAGGTTTAGTATTATATGAAATATGAGTATAATTTAATATTATATTGAATGCATAAATTATTTTTAATGTTGTGTTTTCCTTTTGGGTCCCCTGGATATTCCAGTAGTAGCTGCTGATGAATCGGAGACTAGGGGGCTGAACCAATCAGAGTGGAATGAATTTGATTGGAGTTAGTGCCTTTTGGTTTGCCGAAGGCACCGTTCCTATTTTTTATAATTAAATTTTTTTTGTGTTCATTTTATATGTTCATGCATGAGAAATAAATACCACCACCACCAGTACTAATACTACTGCTACTGCTACTGCTGTAATATTGCTTATCTTTGTAGCCTTTGTTATTTTTTCTTGCTTTTGCACAAGTCGATTACAGTATGATCAGCAGTAGGCTTAGAATTACTATTATTAATTATTTTTATTGTTATTATTATTAAGTTAGTACTATTATTATTATTATTATTATTATTATTATTATTATTATTATTATTATTATTTTGTTACAGACCATAGACTCTACACTTATTTTCAATTACTGTCAGAAAAATACATTAATAACATAGCTAAACCAAACAATTTAATGCAAGAGACGAATTTATCTAATATAATAACATTTATAATTCATTTATCCCATACATACATTTATCTATCAAGAAATTTTTCAATTCTATTTGAAACCTTTTTTTGATGTTTATTATTACTGGCAGTTAATTATACAACATTTTGCCAATCATTGTCCTGATTCCGAGTGCCTGTACTTGTGGCATTCCTTGTTTAGGATCTTGTCTTGTTCATTGTTAACAACAAATAAATCTACCTTACACATGTATAATGATATTACAGTTGACATATTAGATTACTTAAAAATATTTCTACATGATACTCTCCTGTCTACCTTATATATACATCTTAAACAACTTTTTTGAAGGATTCAAAATGGTCTATTCATATTTATACCACATGCACTTCCCCAGACCTCAATTGCATAACAAAATATGGATAGATTCAGACATATACACTAACTGAATTTAAATATTGTGATAATTTCCTTAATAAGTACATATATGTGCTCACTTTGTTACAGATATAGTGTACATGGTGTTTGAAAGTTAATGATCAACAATAACAAAATTTGTATGCTTAACTTATTCTATTCCTTCTCTGTTAATTATAACATTTATGTCTAGATTCTCATGCAAATTATTGTGGTAATGAAACATAATTGCTCTAGTTTTTTGAACATTTAATGTTAAAGTATTACGTAATAAGTATTTGTAACTGGTATTTAATTGTTCTGCCTTAATTTATTCTAATCAGTAAGAGATTTACAAGAAAATAGCTGGATTATATCATCAGCATATGATATAGTGTTACATTTGCCACGATTAAGTAAATCATTTACATATATTAAAAACAATATTGGGCCCAACACAATCCCTGAGGTACTCCAACTTTAATTGTTTTATAGTTTGATTTAGCTGAAGTTATGACATTTTCATTGATATAATGAATTTCTATACATTGTTTTTTGTTTGTAGATATGATTGTAGAATTCCATCCTTTTGCATTTTTTCCAATAATATTGAATGAGACACTTAGTTAAATGCCTTGGAAGGTTAAGGAATAATCCATTATTTTCTAGTCATCATCTAGAGCTGATTGAGTGATAAAAATCTGTTACCGCTGTTATTGTGAATAAGCCTTTTCTGAAGCCATCTGATTTTCTTAGTACATTATGCCTGTTAAAGAAATTTAATAATCTTACGCTTAGTACTTTTTCATATATTTTGACAAAGATGGAGGTTAGAGTAATAGGTCTGTAATTTCCTATGTCCTTCTTGTTACCTTTTTTATAAATTAATCTGATTGTACTAATTTCAGTATATCTGGGTAAATTCCTGCACTTTTTGATGAATTTATCAATATGCACTAATATTCCAGTTAACCCTTGTTTACAGTGCTGTAATGTTTTAGATGATATTCCATCTCAGCTAGCTGAAGTTTTATTCTTCAATTCATATATAATTTTACTTATTTCTTCATTTTATGTCCCCCTTAAGAAAATTGAATCTTTAACCTATTCAATCTGATAGATCATATTCTTTTTCATATTTGATTTTTCATTTATCATATTTACAAAGAAATTATTAAATATTTGACAGAAAACTATTCTCTGTTTCTGTTTACATAATATGCTCCATTGCTTACTTTATCTATTTATTCTGCAGTGATCATTCTTACAGTTTTGCTTTGATCCAATCTCCTAACAGTCTTTAATCTTCTTGCATGAAAACACACAGTGAAAAGTGAAGAACCAAATGAGAAAAATAGGTCTACGGGCACTTGGTCTGTTAGTAAATCAGTTCATCTCAAAATCTGATGTTTTTCAGCATTTATAAAAGAAATACAAATACTTCTTGTCAGTAACTATGCTAATACTTCTGCCATTTTTGTTTTCTTGTGACTAAGAGTGTTAAAAAAGAAATTGGTTCAAAAACAATGTAAAGCTAATTTAATTGTTTCCTTTTTAATTTCAGAGTTCCAACTTGTGCCTTGAAGCCTTTTGTACTCATTCAGCAAGCAAATGTACAGCACAGGATGTATTAGCGGATGTCAAATCAAGATTAAAGTTCAGCACCATAAGCTTTAATATCCTACAGTGTGCAGTTTCAATACCATAACGAATGTAACTTTTGAAAATATAAGATAATATTTTCTGTAACAGTGATATCAGATAAAAGGAAAACTTCACTTGCTCACAACATAGCTGTAAGATAATAAATTTAACAAAGAATGCAAGCTAATAAGCATTCTTATTATATTTGCTACAGCATATAGAAAGACTGAAAAAAGGCATTCCTTTCAAATTAAATATAATTTTTAAGAATGTAGTTTATAAGTGGGTAGAGAAAAGTTGATTCTATGAAAGTTTATATATTTAAGCATCTGTTAAAAATTATTTATCTGTTTTAGTGCTGAAACATTTGAGATTTTCATTTGTGCATTCTTTGAATGAAAGTGATATTAATTGGTTCTCAAATTTCCCATGTTAACATTACATGTAACCATCACATAATCATTTGTAGGCATATAGTCGCTGTAAAATTAAGGGCATGTTAAAGAAACCCCAAGGTAATTCTTTCAGGATGTGAAAGCTATCACTGCTTATAAATGTTAAGGATGCAATATAATGGCATAGTTGTTCTTATATTTACAGATAGTTTAAGGTTAGGTGCTGTATTGTACATTGAAATAATTGTACATGGTGCAATGGACAGATTATATGCCCTGTACCTAAGAAACTAACCAAGGCTGGACATAGTGGTATTTGAGCAGGTTTCCTTTGTCTTATGTTTTCCTTGTCACTCATTCTACAATTTTTTTTGGGGGGTGTTCCAAGAAGAACATAGGCCATCAATTAGTGTAGACTACACAGGGCTAGCTCCTACGCAGCATAGAACCTTGGTGCTAAACAGAAAGTGAATTGACATTAGTTGTACCATCATTGTTGTCATTATGATAATATTACTAATTTGCATACATTTAAGTATAATGTATTGTATGAAGAATGAAGTAAAGTTACTGCATATATTGTCATTCATCTTATGAAGGGACATAAGCACCAAAATGAAAAAGTTTTTATACCTCATATGCATACTTCTTTGTTCTGACAAAATGGCATATATCTGTCTCCAGTGGTTACTTCTCAGCAAATGTCTCTATATCATCATAAAGCCCATCCCTTATTCATTCATGATCAGACAAAAATACTTAAGATTCGCAAGTTGCTTATTTCTCCTTGCTAAATGGGGAAACTAAAAATGGTTTATACATCCTTGTGTATTGTACTATAAATGAGCTTTCAGGCACAACAGTACATACATACAGCCAACCTAAATAGAACTTTTTAGAATAATGGAAAAGCAGATTTTTGAATTTGAATGCAGCACAACATTTTCTGTGAAACAATATTAAGAACAGTTGTTTCAATCATGGACATTCTAATAATGTGAATTTGTAAAAATATGTAAAATAAGATATTTGCTCTCTTTTTATTGTGGTTTAATAATAATGAGGTATATGGAAGAAAATGCAAGTCAGGCATCCAAAAGTTCAAGCTTATCAACAGATGCACATCAAGAAAGCTGAAGGGAAAAAAAGAGCATTCAAATTTTTTTAAACATTAAAAATAGTGCATCACTTGTCTGCAGTTCACATCAAAAATCCAAATATTGCAGCTGCCAGATGCAGAGATACAGAAGATATTGAGTTATTTGAGAATTTCAGAAAAAACTGGGCATGTCACTTAGAAAAAGATCTCTGTAGATACAATTGCACTCAACAAATAAAAGAGTTGTTATAAAAGTCTGAAAAATAAATAATTATCCAAGAGCTCCTGATGTTACTGGAGTTCAGCATTATTACTAATGAAATCTCATTATTGTTGCAAGTTCTCATCTTGGAAGTACATCCAAACCTGCCAGTACCTGATATGGATGTGATAAAATCATGAGTTCTCTATCATAGTTATTGAGGGAAGATTTGAAGCAGTAAATCTCCCATTTTGTCACACCAAATAGAATCAATGTCATTGCAGCTTAAGTGCAGCTTATCAGGAAGCTTATAGTGTGTACAATGAGCACACAACTTAAACATTATCATCGATAAAAAATAATAGAACAAAGATAAGTATAAAGAAATCTCCAAGGAAGTCTCTTTTGCAGCATTTGACCTCCAGTAAGTTATTCATCTCATTTCTAGAGGGAGTGCTATGTTCTATAATGCACTTATAATTTCAGTATAATATACATAAAATACGGGCACACAAATTCCGAATGGAAAAAAAAAATAGTTCATGTTAAAATGTTTGTGCTAAACAAGAACCCAAATTTTACAGTTACAATACTAGTTATATACATACATATTTTATTATAGGCTGCTGTTGTATTGTATGCAGGGTAGTTATAAAGGTATTCACAGATCATTTTCTGGGGGGAAAAAATTCACTGTACTTGGCTATCATTTACAGGAATGAAAATATCTGGTAACTTCAGGCCAACCATGTTCATAGCTTTTGTAAACCAACAGTGACTTCAGACTTTGCATCAAAACACGCGAAAGTGTCTAATTTCTGGAAATGAAAATTTCCTCTCAGGTAGAGAAATTGATATCTTTCTCACTTTCTTCTGATAACAGTTTGTACTCAAATGTATGTGCTAATTTTTCACATTCCATTAGAGCTCATGCCTAACATTATCATCTCCATTAATAAAATTCCTCAAATTTTGTATATACAGGGTTTGCAAAATGTTGCAGAAGATCCTGTTCTTTAGGTGAAGTAGCATCCATGTCATATTCAACTCATGGCATGAATAGTGTCACTAAATCTCCAGACTGTTATAATTGTGTATTTGCTGCAGCAACAGTTTCTATTGCATCAAGCACACTCCAGTTTGGGATTGCCATATTATTTCCAGCAGTGGAAATTGTAGCTATCACAAATTGCTTGTGATAAGCTCTCTTCTTAAGAGTAACATCATCTTAGCTCAAATACTGAAATCTGCCAATACAAAAAAAAAACTTTTAAACAACTACATTTTGCATTTCAGCACATTATAAGTGGTATATCTGAAAATAACTGAATGACAACATGGTGCATGAGCAGGTGCATGCTCATAAGTTCTTCAGAGATATGGGGAGAAGTGAAATCTAATGTGGACTCATGTGGCTGGCAGTGCAAACCCACTCTCACCTCTCCCACTGACTATGTTCTATGGCTGTAGTCGGTTTACATTGCCGGTCACATGTAGTCCAAGCTAGGTGTTGCTTTCCCCATGTCTCTGAAGAACCATGTTGCCGTTCAGATATGGCACCATTCACAACTTTTTCGGGCACCCCATGTATTTCTTTTAGAATATCCACAATCGTAACAGAGGTGATTCTGCTTACAGCAGTAGTGCCTTTTCATCTGATCTAGATAAAAATTTCAGTCAAAAGACTAGGTGAATTGCTAGGTGATCAGTGACAAACTACTGTACTTCTTTATGGAAACCAGTCATTTTAACTCAATGTCATGAACTATTGAGGTTAAGGAATATGTTCCAAAGCTTCCTTACTGCATCCCAAAGTGCATAGCTGAGAAATATAATGATCTGCATTTCTTTGAAATGAACTAATCTCAGTAATTAAATTTCTTGCTTTAAATTTTTTCAAGACATTTCCACATTCTACAATATGCTTTGTCATGAATATTCTGACTAACATGTTAATTTAGTGAAAATTAAAAGAAAAACAGTTATTTTATTTAATTATCACTTATGTTACCCATAAATTTCTTTCTGCATATAATTTGAAAGAACCTTATTATTTAATTAATAGCAAGTTATTTATAATCAATTATATATGCAAATTATTGTAGATATAAGTTGTATCTGTTCATTTTCATAGTTTTTCATAAGTTCATGTGTTGATAGTACAATTCAGAAAGGAATAATAGGTAATAAACAGCAACATAAATGCACTTATATATATATCTGTTTTTTGTAAACATAAGAGGAGAATTCAATAATTTATCTACCTAATTGTGAAAATGAAACTTTTTGATGAAATAACCTTATTATTTTTCATTGTAGTTGTCCTTGACTTCCACTCTCTTGGTCCACTTTTCCTCCATGATTTAATCCATTTGGAACAGAAGAATTTGCCTTGGTCCTCCAACTCATAAACTGCTTCTATATGGCATCTCCTCCATGATTTAATCCATTTGGAACAGAAGAATTTGCCTTGGTCCTCCAACTCATTAACTGCTTCTATATGGCATCATCATTGGAAAACCCCCATTCATTTAGGAATGTCTTCAGGTTTCAAAAGTGAAAATAATTACTGTGCCATGTGTGGCTATTGAGTGGATGGTTAAGCTCCAAGTAACCAACATTTTTATTGCGAAACACCAATATGCCTGTTCTCAATTTATTTTCCACTTGTTTATACTTGATGGTAAAATGTAACATCTTCATGAGTAAGTTTTTGATGGTAAATTTATGTGGCAAGAATTCCAACAGCAAAACATCCTCTGTAGCCCAAAAAATGATTGTCATTACTTTTTTGGCAAACTAACTTCTTGAGGAGTGATGGAACTCTTATGCTTCCATTGTATAGACTCTAGTTTGGTTCCTGGGTAGTTGCAGCTCATGAAGTTAAGAGCACAGCAAGAGCACTGAATCGTTCTTGTTTCATAGAATTTTTTGCAAACATTTTAATTGTCTTTAGATATCAGAAACATCTTTTGTGTTTGGCTGTTGTCATTAGATTTTGTCACTGTTACTTTAGGAAGGGTTGTTACTTTACAAAATGTATTCTGAAACTTGCTAAAATAAATAAGCTGAAGAAGAATGATAGCATTGTCAATATTCCTAAAGTCTGGTCTTTTTTTTTTTTTTTAATGGTGTTTAACCCCTGTTATTCTACTGAGGCACCATAGGCGGTGGAGACTGATGATACAAGAGATTTTTTTTTTTGAGTAGTGTTTAACACCCACTTTTACTATAGAGGCACCACAGGCGGTGGACACTGATGATACATGAAATGAAATGGTATATTGGGAAAGGATTTTTTTTAAAGAAGGAAGCATTCCAGGCCTAAGTTTTAGGTACCTCCACGGCATTTGCCAGTTATGAAGACTGAGGAAAACCTGGAAAAAACCCCAGTCAGGGAGGGCGGTCCCTGGTGGGGTTCAAACCCCAGACCTCCCACTCACAAGTCTGCGCCTTAACGACCTCGGCCACCTGTGACGGTATATATGAGATGAAATGATAAATTGGGAAAGGATTTTTAAGGAAGAAAACTTCCAGGCCTAAGTTTAGGCTGCCTCCTCGGCATTGTTATTTATGAGGACTGAGGAAAACTTGGAAAAAACTTCAGTCAGGGAGGATAGTCCTGGTTGGATTCAAACCCCAGACCTCCTGCTCACTAGTCTGCACCTTAACAACTTTAGACACCCATGGGGGTGGTTCTTTCATAAGCACAAAGAGTTCAGTTTGAAGTCTTTGCTTGTTTAACATAAGATCTTCGGCTGTCAGTTCAAGGATATCTTCTGGAAATTTCTTAGAAAATCATTTGAATTTGCAGAATCCAGAAGGTGTAGCATCATCAGATGACTCATATTCTCAAAACAATTGCATTCTTCTGCAGCAAGGTGACTGCATACTTCATTTATATCCATTGTTCTGCTGAATCCAATTTGTCAACATTTGCTCTCACTTTCTGTTTCTCCTGTCATAATCTCTTTTATGTCATTCCAAATTTGTTCCACTACATTAGTAAAATTTATAATTTTCTTCTTTCATTGTATGGTCCCAATTTGCCTACATTGAATTTGACTGTTGAGAATACCAATGGGGCATAACTTTGTGAAAGAATTGTAACCAGAACAGAATTAAGATCTTCTAAGTTATGATGAAGAGCTGGAGCTTCATGAACAATATTCTTAGAATAGGATTTATCTTGCTCAGAAAAACATTCTTTCATTGGTTCCAAATTCTCATGTACAGAATTGATTTTTCTGGATTTGAAATTTCACCTAGTGGCTGAACTCCCTTGTATATGTTGCTATGTCACATTTTCTAATGCAGCTATTTATTAGGTAATATGAGAAAAATTATGGAAATATAGAGAGACTATAAAAATTATAATCTTGCCCTATTTTTTTTTACACAATTCTTTCTGTTATTAAAGTTAAATATTAAATATGTGCAAAAGGAAAATTTCTTTTATTTTAGACTGTACACCAATAATTAAATCCAGCATGACTGATGAGCGATCAAAAGTCTTCCCTCTGTTTCGTCATAGCACTATCAATGCTACCTACAGAGTGAACAAGACCATGATGTATGTCAGGATTTTCGAACTCTGTTTCATTATGCCCACACAATGCTGGTTCAAAAACAACATGAACTATAGTTCTAGATGTATCTGTTTTTCTCTACTTGTTCATATGATTTGATAATGTGCAACTAAGTCTAATTGCGATGTTCACTCTATGTAGGGCAATGAAATGGAAGGTATTATTAATGTGTTTCATACTTAGTGAAAGTTTCTTGGCATATTCATGAATGTGCCCAAAATTCTTTACGCTATCCTTGGACCAGGAATCTATATTCCCAAAGAGCAAGCAAGGGAAACAAAAGAAAGGTGTTCCAATTTTCACATCTATACATCCATGAATATCATTCCTAAATCTCATATTTTAATTGACTGTTGTTAAAACAAGATTTACTATCCATAGTCTTTGAATAATCTTTAAATCTGGCATAGGTCTACCTAAATTCTTAATCTCAATTCCTTCCTCATATGTACATTCATTACTGCGTACTAGTATTGTTGTGCCAATACTTAGATATGCTTAGATCCAGATAGCACAGTTTACTTATGGCACAATGGACTATCACTGGGGGCCACAGATGCAACGGGGAAATGCATTGCTCAATAGCAATCTCCATGCTCAGACTTCAACAGCACAACTTCTCCACCATGGTATGGTATGGTAACATTAGCTAGGTATGAGATAGATTTTAATTGGAGTAAGTTTTCTAATATGATGCAAACACAACTTTATGATCTCCATAGTGGCAAACCATTTTTCATTTTTAGCAACAGTCCATCTTTAAGATTTTCATGAAGAAGGTTGTCCGATATGCTTTATGCTCTGGTGCCAGCACTCAGCATATCCATCAGGAACTGACCTTTGACATCATCAGATGAGTTCGAATGATTGTATAAACTGTGTCAGCTGAAATGCCTAGTAGTGGGCAATTACTTACCTTGCCATCACAATGTTCCATAATGATAGCCTCCACTTTTTGACACATTTCTTGTGAAGATGCTTCCATAGAGCACCATTTGTGGAGGTCATCTTCAATGGATTCTTGGCCCCATTTAGATTGCTTGGCCCAAAACCTCATCTTCTAATATGATTGTGCAACATTGCCATAAATGGCATTTAACCTCATGAATTTCATGTAGTATTTCCCCTTCTTTTGTAAAGAATTTAATGATGGAACAATGATCCAAACCTCAGCTTCTTTGTAAATGTATATTTTGATGTTTACCATCTTCACTCACCAAGCACTTGGCTCACACTTTATATTTTCTGTATTGATAAGCTCAATTGCATAAAAAATGCTTTTTACTGAGGTAGATAAATTATTAAACAACCCTCATAAAGCTTTACAAATAGACATATCTCCAATTAAAGCCTTATTGGCCTTGGTTGTAACATTTTAGGGTCTACCAGTAGTTTATATTAAAAAGTGCGTACTTCAGAAATACTGGGTTATTCAAAATCTTAGTTGCAGTTTTGTGAATTTCGAATTTTGTGTGTGCAATGCATTAAGCATTCTATTATAATATGAATGCAGAAAGAAACTCAAAGTTTTGTTCTGTAAAGTAGTTGCCACTTTAGCCACAAGGTGTCACTATATGCTAAATGATTGCTAATTGTAAGAAGAATCAAAGACTGCCCTTACCACTGTTCAGTACTACTTTTGCACAAAATTTGGGAAGAACCCACCCTCCAACAATTTCATTAGCAGTGTCAGATGCTCCTCTCTGCTGAGTTATTTCAAAACTCAATTCTTTATCCCCACTCTCTGCAACTATTCTAGAAATGCAGGGGTATATCTGAGCTCTCTTTCTAATCATCTTTGTGTACATGTTTGGGAATAAACGGAATGTCTTCAGAGTGATAAAAGGTATATTAAGCATTTTAATGCATATAAAAAAATAGTTTGAGAGTTTTGCTATGCAATAAAACAAGATTTGTATTCCTGTTTCAAATTTTATTATGTGCTGTGATATTTTGAAACATCCCTGACAGTCATTTTGAATAGTCCTAAATATTAGCGTTGGCATTTATGTTGCATCTCTTTATCATACAAGCATCAATAATGCAATCATGTTGTTATAGAGGTTTTTGTTTCAAAGCCAAAGGGTTTTATGTCCAGTTTTTACTGCATTAAACACTATTAAAAAAAAAAAAAGCACACACACACAGAATTGCAGTATAAAGTAAGACAGACATTGAGCATGGCTGGCTGATTCATTCTACTTTAGAATTACTTTCTTTTAACTATGTTATTGTGAATATTTAATGAGCTATTTTAATTACCAAAATACAGTTTTGTTGGCAAATTTTCATATAGCCAGATTATGGCACATATTTTATGCATTGTTAATAAAATATATAAATATCATATCTGTTTATTATTGCAGGTTTTTCCCCCTCCCTATTCCATGCTTTTCCTAGCAGTTTGTTTATTCCTAGTGTTAAATAATTGTAATTACTAGAATAATTCATATATGTCAATCTTGTGGCATCCTTTAGTAATCAGAACTTCCACTGCATGTTGTACATGTCAGAAAAGACATCTCTGTTGAAAAAGCAGCAAATTCACTTGTGAATGGCATTGGAGAAAGAAAAAATATGATTTTGATAATTAATATCTGACCTAATTGATTACACCTTGCACTCCTTTAATGCCTCTTGACTACAAAAGAGGCATTAAGAGTTAAGAGTTTTGTCATTCTCCAATTTTGTTCAACCTTACAGGGCTTATTAAATTATATTTGAATTAAGAATTGATTGCCTCTTTTCTCACATCTACCAGGATTAATCTCTGAAAAGTGATTTCTTTTAGAAAACACTAATTTATTGCATGTTTGTTCAAACCATTCATCTGGATTGAGTACGTGATCCTGTTTCATTTTCCTGTACACACCCAAGCTAAATAGCCTTCCTAATAATTACAGCTGTAAAGTTCTTCTTGGTGGTCAGATTGTCATCTGGACATCCATACCAGATCAGTTATTCTGTAAACATTATTTCCTCTGGTAAGCCAAAGTAATGCCTTTGAAAGTTGTTTTTAGCCACTTTGCTAGGTAATATAAAGGTGATGATGACTATGGTTAAAGGATCGACAACTTCAAAGACGATTATCACCCAAGCACAGCAAAACTTAATCAAGAAAAAGGAAAAACATTAGACTACTGATCAGTTATAAAATAGAACTTATTAATGCATGAATGCTAAAATGAAAAATAAAGGAAAATACAACAGTTTGGCCATGAATAGAGGAAACCCATAAGCTAAACAGGGGAAGGGGGAAGAAGGTAAAATAACTTTAGTCAACAGCAAAAAGCCATAATCAGAGTCAGCCTAAAAACACTAAAATCAAAAATGTGTCACAACATAAAAAAATCACACCTTGCCTCACATGCTAAAAATGTGAACAAAATGAAGCCTGTGTTCAACAGCAATGATTTCGTCTGCTAGAACATCCACAAGAGCGTAAGACAAACACAGTGAAATCTGAAGAAGCACCAGCTGGTGACATTTAATTAAAATGTGGCACACTGTAAAGGGGTGGGCACAATGCAGGCAAGATAGAAATCTTAAAAATATGGCAGTAACTAAAATTACAATACCTAATCCTCAAATGTGCTAAAACTACTACTTTTCAATGATCAATGCAAGAATTAATTCAAGTAAAAGGAGCAGATTTGCTTTCCTGAAGTGTTTCCTAGGAGCAGACCATCCCTTGCAGAATGTAAAGACATGCTAATGTTTATGACGAGTTGCATGCCATTGCCAGGTATATGCATTTTTGGGTAGGCCATGTACCTTTTCTAAAGCTGGATTGCTCTGTTTAATTTTGTGATTCTCTACTTTTGCTATAATACTGCTAAATTTTAAGTTATTATTTATGCATTTTATGCATACATTAAATGGATCTGATTTAATTGTACAAATTCTTTGCACCTTAATAGGTTGTGTATTCCGGTAATATAAACCACTCTGCCCAATATCACTATCTTGCTTGTCAGCTTTTGATATAAATATTATACTTTTGTTTTTAACAATTTAACTATCTCTCTATAGACACAGTTTCCAGATTTTTCTCCATTTATTCTTTGTAATATTTTTCCCTCACTTGTTCCTAATAAGATATTTTTCACCTTAATTGGCTAAATTGTATGTGGGTGAATTTATATGTTTACTCATATATGAATGAGATAGATTATGTATGATTTACTAACTAGCTGGGATTATGAAAAAATAAAGACTGATCCTACTCAGAAATATATTAGTTCAGTAAACAAATTATTAAAAAAAGTCATTCTAAATGAAGAATAAAAGAAGAATATACCAGACAACCCTACCATACCCAGAATCTATGGCCTTCCAAAAATACATAAACCTGGTAATAAAATGAGACCTATAGTAAACACAATAAATTCATCCATGTACAATTTGGCCAATTACCTTTTAAAAAAAATGTAATTACTGAAATACAAAAGCGAAAACAAAACCTCATCAGAATAAATAGAAAAAATCAGACATATGAAACTAGAAAACATGGATTTGCTAGTTTCTTATGATGTGGTCTCTCTGTTTCCTAGCGTCCTCAAAGAAAACTAGTAATTATCATAAAGAAATGACTAACCTAAATAAATCTACCTGGAGAAGTAATAAAACAATATCTAAACCTCACCAAAATTTGCATCAATCAAATTTATTGTACATTCAGGGACAATGTCTATACCCAAAAGAATTATCTCTCTGATAATTCTTGTCAGATATGTAATTGAGTTTGTTAGAAACAAAGTTCGTTTATGCTTTTTTACATATACACAAATGTTGATATCATTATGTAGATGTCTTTGTAATAGTAAATGAAAAATGGAAAGAGGATGCAATTAAACTACTTAATCTACAAGTAGCATCGTTAAATTCACGATGGAAATAGAAAACAATATTCTTCCCTTTCTGGATATAAAAATTATAAAAAGTAATATTTAAAGCATGGCATGAGCCTTGGCCTACTGCAGTGATCTATGTTTTCTCTATCTCTGTCTTACAACTTGATTTATACAGGGCAGTATTGCAGGAGATGCATATGTGATCAGCATACCGGCACCCAGCAGATTACCTATAACTTGGCTTTTGTGATCGAAGAATGCCACCTCTCTATCATGCAGCTTCCCAATTGTCCTCATGAGGCTGGGTGGTCTCCGTTCCAGACCTCCCTAACTTAGAAAAATTTGTAATAGGTTCAGAAAAGGTACCCATACAGATAATTACATAAGAAACAACAGCCAACCCCAAAACAATATAAGCTCACAATAATTACCAGCCTCACATTCAGCTTAATAAACCTACCAATAAGCAAGACAGAATACAAATCCAAGTACCAAAAAATATTAGATATAGCAAAAAAAATGTCTACGCAATAAATCTGGTCAACAAGAAAATACAAAAATTCAAAAACATTTCAAAGACATCACCACACTAAAAGGCTACAAAAGAAATTTACATTCCATCCATGGGCACACTAAAAATTCCAGAAGATTTTTTAAAGATGCACATTATTTTGACTCCAGTAAACAAATGCAGTTTAGAACCAAAACTTTTAAAATCTCTTCAAAAACCCATAGAATTAACATTATGAGAAAATATATTCCTAAATAAAAGCAAAGAAAATTTATAACTAAGATTTTTGTATCACTGAGTCAAATTTCACACTCTTATAGGCTCCACTTGTTTATTTTTAAAGTATGTTTCGCAGACCATTGTCTACATCCTCAACACTTTCTCCCACAGGGCAAACAGCATGGGAGAAAATCTTCATTTATAAATACAGAGACTGATTATTGAGCTTCAACACTTCCAAGAATTTTTTTTTCTTTTAATCATGTTTAATGCCCATTTTAACTACTGAAGCATCACAGATGGTGAACACTGAAATTATAAATTGAGTATTTTTTATAAGGAAATAGGTGTTTCAGGCTTAAGTTTTAGGGTATCTCCCCAGCATTTGCCTTTTATGAGAACTGAGAAAAAACTGGAAAAAAAACCTCAGTCAGGGAAGACAGTTCTGGTGGGAACTGAACCCCAGATCTTCTGCTCATAAGTCTGTACCTTAACAACCTTGGCCACCCGTGATGGTTCTTCCAAGATAAAAACATACCTTTAAACTCATCACACTCCCACACCAGAGCAGAATATGAATCCCCAAGGAACACTGAATTATCCAGCAATCAACATATTGCTGAGGATGTGGATGGTTGCCTGTGAAACATGTTCTAAATATAAAAAAGTGGAGATAATAAGAGAGTGTAGTTCAACTCAGTCATAAAATAATCATAATTATGTGATTTGCTGAACTGTACAATCTCCAATTAGCACTTCATAAAAATTAGTTAATTTTGATTTTCAAACACAGATAAAATGGCTGAGCAAGTAGCTGGATACACAATTTGCTTTTTATTTTTAGAATTATACCCCTTCACATCATACAAAGAGAAGTAGCAGTTATTTGTGGTTCAGTTGCTATCTTTACTTTGGTCTCCAGTTTGATTCCAAAATAGGCATCATATGACTTTTCACATGTATACATGCTTGTAAAGATAAGATAAGTTGTGTCTCTCATAAACTGGGTAGTTGACATTCCTATCTCTCACAAATAAACATAATGGCAAGGCTGCATGTAATCTTACTCTAACTTCCTGAACCATTTGCATCCCTTTAACACAATAAATATCCAGTATAACTTGGTTTTTATTATAAATACCTTAAAATACATAGAATAAATTTGGTTTTAATTATTTTGACATACTAAAACTACATATATGCTAAAGTATTACAGTTTTAATACTTAACTATATTTTTCAAAATGTGATATTGTAAGAGGACTACTTCCTTGGTCTAGTGGTTAGCATTGTTGACTGGAAGGCTTGGGCTCAATTCCTGGTACCTGCTTAGGAATTTTTCTAAGTTAGGGAAGTCTGGAATGGGGTCCACTAAGCCTCGTGAGAACAACTGGGAAGCTGCCTGATGGAGAAGTGGTGATCTTTGATCTAGTAAGCTGCGATGTAGCAACCAGCAGGATGTGGTGTGCTGATCACATACTCCCCTGCAATACTGCACTCTACCAATGATATCACGTGATGGAGGTAGAAGATGCAGCGGTCACTGTGGTAAGCCAAAAGCACACATTGGGCTATGGGAAACCAGGCTGAAGATATTATAAGAAAATTAAAATAAAAAAATGGTACATGATGGAAACTTTC
Organism: Metallyticus violacea; assembly: GCA_030762175.1. NCBI lineage: Eukaryota > Metazoa > Arthropoda > Insecta > Mantodea > Metallyticidae > Metallyticus > Metallyticus violacea. The sequence continues at coordinate 75,018,983 of CM060839.1, read as the reverse complement.
TGGCTTTGAATTTGATTTTGCACGCTAGAAATACCCAAAAAACATTCAAACTTTGGAGGCAGGAATTTCAGCACAGACTAGTGTTATGAATAGTTTGTAATTTATTAAGATATGTTGATTTCAAGGTATTGATTGAAGTTAATGGTGGCCAAGAATGGCTTGGACAGAGGCAACTTTGTATTTTGCTTAATATTTTGGTAAATTTTAATTTCAATTTTGAAAAAGTGCAGATGTGAAATGTAGAAGAAATTTAACTATTCTACTTAAAAAAAAATGCAATAATTTTTTTAATGCTCCTAATAATTGTAAAATTAGCAAAACACTTTAAACAGAAATTGAACTTTCCTTCACAAATGCCACTTTTTTTACTTTGTTTTTTGTAAGGCACCTGCCTTTTCCTTTTTATAGCATCCTAAGGAGTATTTTATATTTTTATGGACTACACTATAAAAATGTTTTCTGAAATAATGTGAATGTAGGAATTTTTTGTTTTCTTGATGACTGAATAGTTTCATCGTTTGCATTTGAATTGTTCTCAGAACCCATAAGTTCTAGTATTATTTTTTTTCCTGGAAATGCTATATTTTCATGGACAATGAAAATTTCTATAAATAATCAGTGCATTCATAATGGCTGTACCAAAATTATTTCGGTGGCTATCTTTCAGTGACCGTTGATACTGAAGCGTTATTATCTAGCTAATAGCTGTGCAGTGTGCCACACTACCTTGGGCTCTCTTCGCTTTCGCTCGCTTCTGGCCAGCCACTAGGGATTTGCAGTCGAGAGCGCTTAGCACTACCAGCAGCAGCACTTGAGTGCTTCCAGCCCTGGGGGTAACGAAAACTTCGGGAGATGACAGAAGAATTGAGTTTCCCGATTGTTGTCGGTCATTTATTTTATTAGTTCATATTATCCTTTAAATTTGTTTATATTGCCTGACAATCACGTTCTCATAAGCAAAAAACTCGGAACATTGTGCAAAAAAAAAAAAAAAGATTATTATAAAGAGAAATGAAAAGAAATTATTTTCGCGGCATGAAGCAAGAACCTTAAAAATTAACTAACCAAGATGCTGCTCTGAAATATGCATTTTGAACAGGAAACGCCAATATCAATCAAAAGCCGCACTTTATTTGCACTTAACCTAACTTTATCATTATACACAAATATGTAAAATATTTATTCCTTGTTTATGTATATTCCTACTCATCGTTTTCGCTAATACTTAGCATATTTGGGTCAACTGGCTCCGAAAATCAGTACAAAGATAATAAATTTTGTGCTAGTATTTGAAGTTACCAATGTTCCTACCTTATAGAGAAAGTTATACAAAATACCAGTGCCCTACGCATATTTGGGTCAACTGGCTCCGAAAATCATTACAAAGATAATAAATTTTGTGCTAGTATTTGAAGTTACCAATGTTCCTACCTTATAGAGAAAGTTATACAAAATACCAGTGCCCTACTAATACAATACTTTTGTGGAACAGAACTACGAAAAATCACTTGTACATTTGTAAGTGTGGAGTGTAGAGTACAAGTGAAGCAGAATTTTTACTAATAACTACAAGTTACCAGTCCATACAATTGTAATATATTAGACCACACTTTTGTGAAACAGGACCCAGGTTGGCCGTCGCTACAACAAACTTCAATCCTTGATTGAGCTCTGCAAATTTCAATCATCAAATTTTTTTCAATGCTGATGAAACACGCGCTTCATGCGCCCATAAAAATCAGAAAGTGACGTTCACTAAAGGAAACGGACAGTTTGGGAAACTTACATCTGGCGAAAGGGGGAGGAATATCACATTTCTCCTTGCTATGAGCCCAACAGGATATTTTGTGTCACTTTATGTGTTTTCCCTCGCCATATAATGTCGGAGAGGCTTATGATAGGAGCCCCTAAAGACTTTCGCTCAACCTTATGGTGGATAAATGGCGAAATATGCTTGTCTTGCCTGAAACACTTTGCCAACCATATTCGTTCATCTGAAGAAGGTTCCGCCCTATTTGTCTTGGATGGCCATAGCAGTCCCAAAGAACTGACTGTCATATTGTAGTATGCCTGCGAATTCCATGTTCAATTTGAATGGTGTCCCTCTTCACACATAACATGATCTGCAACTTCTCAGCCGCTTTTTCATAAAGTCTTTTAAAGATGCAGTGTCTGAAGAGATCTCCTTATGAATGCGGAAGAACCCTGGCTTACGGATAGATAGCTACAGTTCTGTCTGCTGCATTTGGCAGAACATGTCGTTTGGATATTACAAGGAATGAATTTTCATCTACTGGAATCCTGGAATCCAAAACTTTCTCTGAATTGAATTTCCTGCCAAGTCAGCTTACTGAATTAGGTCCAAGTGAAGATAGGCAAAAGTCTGCAGAAAGATCAGCGGATGTTACGACTGATTTGTAGATCCATTCATTCAGCGGTCGAGGACACTCCTACATCACCTAAACCTTACAGTCCTCACTGCAATGAAGAAGGCTTCACCATTGCCTGACACTTCGCAAAAGAAGCGGAGAGCGTAACGGAGGGAGATCTCATCCTACAAGAACGCATTATTAGAGAAGAAAAAACCAGCAGTATTAAACTCAAATTAAACAAGAAGCCTCAATTTGAAACGAACTGAGCAAAAACAGAGAATGCCTTTGACGAAACGGAATGAATTATCTGCTGCGTTACATTTGATGAACACTGTGGTAAATGGTGGGCTCATGAAGATGTAATACGCATGTGTCTGCTTCGCAGCACAAAGAAATATTCCACTACATCGATATGAGAGACTTAATTAAAAATTATTGAGATTGCAACAAACCAAATTATATCCCAAAACTTCAAGCTATTTTGCCTCATTGATACCATCCCTGCAACTAGAGCTTCAGTTGAAGGTGCTTTCTTACATTAAATACATATAAATATGTTTAAGGAACAATACTACCCAAAAGAAGTACTGCATGTGCTCGATTTATCAAACAATTCAGGAAGGAGGATCGCCTATTAACCTTGTTTCACAGTTATTATGTACCTGTCTACAACGTGTAACTTCATTTGCAAATATATATGGAGGGTGCCAAAAATGTATACACACTTTCACAGAGATATCTACTTAATATATTTCAAAGTTGAACCGAAACACAACAGTAATGTGTAGTATAATGTGGTGTAAACATACATTATGATAGCGTTGCTACATGACAGGTACATCAACAATGAACAAATGAGGCCAAGATTATCATATAGTGTTCTGTAAACAGATGTGACTCACATTACGTTGCTACAACAAAACGGAGCCAAGATTATCGTTTGAACACCGGAAAGCAATTTTGAAGTGGTGTTGGAAAACCGAGAATGTTGTTGAAGTTCAAAGCCAATGCAGATGTGTGTACAGAACACAAACGTCAACGTGAGTAACAATTGCACGCGTTCGAGACAAATTTGATACTCATAGAACCGTATACCGTAGAAAACCAGCTAAACTGGCACCATTCGGGAAGAAATTGAAATGGCATGTGCTTTTTTTTAGTAGTGTTTAACGCCCGTTTTTACTTCTGAGGCACCACAGGCGGTGGA